>OY992530.1:123218352-123336916 GCA_963921185.1 Dasysyrphus tricinctus
AAAAATGCTTCTCATTTAGCCGTTCAGACTCGGCAAGAAAATGAAGGTCTCCACCATTTCTGCCAACAACACGCACACAGGAAATGGTTGAGAGTTGTAAGTCACTAGGGCCTGGTTCTCCACGAGCTGTTGCACCACCCAATTTATTTTATTATTTATAAGAAAAAATTGTATGTGGGGTAAGTTGTATCTTTAAGTTTTTTTTTTAATTTTTCAAAAAACAGGAAAGATTTGTACGTTTAGTTTTCAGTATTTGACTAAAAATTAATAAGGACATATAATTTCAAACACAAAATAGCACTTTACTACGCAAAAATTTTGAAAAATTTCAACTTAAATGAAGTAAAAGCTTTCAAAAAAGTATAACTCGTTATTTTATGTGCTTTTGTTGATTTTTATTATTTTGTTTTACATTTAGAAAAGTCAATTTTTTAGAATTTACCCCCCCTGCCTTGATGGGCGACAGCTGATCAAGCTGATTTTTTATATATCGGGTTTTCTAAATAGTATGTATGTATTTGAATTTTTTTTTTAATTCACAAAATATTTTTTTATTTTTTTTTTGTTTTTTTTTTTTTAGCTGTATCTTTGTGTACATTTCCCAACGAAATTGAAACCAATTTTTTTCTAGTTTTTTTCGTTTGAGTTTTGTTGGCGAAATTAAATTTTTATTTTTTTTTTCAAAAAAATATCTATCTAATGCAAAATCGTGAAAAAAAGTAGACGGGAATTTAAGTCTTATAGTCATTTTGATGACACCTACGAAATGTTTAGGAACAAAAATTTTTTTTCTTTACTGAGGAAAAACTGTTTGGTGAATCAATTCGAGAATTAACAAAAATATTGCTGCTTTAAAAGTCTACAAATCTGCATGCAAGTTATGCAGTCAAAATTAGTAAAGAAATTAATGATTTGCCGAAAGACCACAAAAAGCCGTTTCTTAGTCCTTTTTTTCAAACCTTTGTAGAAAACTCACTCAAATTTCCTAAACTGTCCTTAAATTTTTTGTGACGCAATTGTTTTCTGATACATATATTGGTGATCAAAGCCGAATGTAACTATTTTCATTAAAAGTCAGATAAGCATATGCAAAATAAAATTTATTAATTATAACAAAAAATTGAGATATAACTGACTAAACAAGCTATCTGACCATTACATTTCATTGACTCAAAAAAATTATTGTACCTTCAAAAACTAAAAAAAAATGAATATTTGTCTCGTACTTAGAGAAAAACGTCAGAATAATTAATTAAGAGTACATTTGAGTGGGAAAACATTTTTCAAAAAATGATTTTTAATAGTACCGTTTTCTTCAAAACTTCAAAACCGATTTCAATAATTTTTGTATATACTTCTCAAAGAAAAAAAAATAGTGTAGTGTACCAATTTCATTTTCCAACAAACATTTCTAGGCTTTTTAAAAAATTATTCAATTTTTTTTGGAAAGCAATTGTTTCGAAGGCGACATGATATTGTATTCTTATTTGAAATTGGGTAGATACTTTAGGGTTTTTCAACATTCTATAAATTCTAAAATATTTTAAGAAAAATATTTGATATTTGATTTTTGAAAAAATAACGGTACCTTCCAAAAACCGTTATTTTTTACTCAAGACCAAATTCTTAAAATACCTATATCTTTTGAATGGTTAGTTTTTGAATAATATTCTTTTATTGCAGAGTATCACACAATCCACAAATTTTGCATTAAGTACTTTTGGATAACATTAACTATTGTACATGAAAGTTCGACACTTTCGACACGACCACGCGTACGGGAAAAACTGTTGGCACATTTTAAGTGGAACATTTTGGTATTTACAAACTGAGCATACATTTATTTAGCCTTCTTCATTTACGGGTAAGAAATAGAAAACCATTATTTTTGGATTTTGACCAAATTTTTAAAATAATTGTATGTTTTTAATGGTAAACGTTAAGACCATTTTTTTTTTATTTTCGTGTAAAGGGTCAAAAGATCTACAAACATTTCTTAAAACACTTTCCTATAGCATTTACCGTTTAAGAATTATTCTTGAAAAGCCTAAATTTTCGTCAATTTACTTTTTTGAAATAGCTATGTATATTTCCTGAAACATTGGTCTTACGAAAAAAAATGTTTTAATTTTTTTGTAAAAAATTGCATGACCTATACAAAGCTTCCTCAAATATTGTTTTTCGATATACGTCACCGTTTAAAAGATATAGACCAAAAACCAACTTTTTCGACACTTCCCGTCAACATCGTAGCCATCCTGCGATGGAATTTGACAGTTCATGGCTTGACAGATAGGTTACAAACTAAATTATGGCATATGATGATTGTTTCGTTGCACATGTCAGTCAAAAGCCTTGAAATCGACCTTTTCCGGAGCACAAATAATATCTCAAAAACTTCGGATATTTTAGAGGTTTTTTAATCCGTCAACATCGTTAACATCTTTCGATGGACTTTGACAGTTCATGGCTTAAAAAATATGTAACAAACTATATTATGGCACATGATAATATTTAAACATGGATTAAATTTTAATTACTGAAAAAATAGAATTTCATTTGCCTTGATCTAACCAACTTAAAAAAGGTAGGCTATCCATGGGCTCCTTAATTCAAAATAACAGTTACTGAATAACTTCTAAGAATAACTGTTACTACAAAATAACGGTAACTGTTATAACAGTTACTCAAAAATAACCATTAAGGCCATCACTAGACACTTGACCTCGAATAACTTTTTATGCATGACTGGGATTGATGGGGACTTTTCGCATTTGATTTGTTATGCCAAAACAAAGGCCTGTACCAATTTTCAGCCTTATCGAAGTTTTGGCTAGGTTAAATGTCTATTTTGGCTAGACTATTATAGCGTGTGACTCTAATTGAACAGTATCTAGAAATTATAGTAACATTTAATTTTTCTAGCGTATTTCTTATCACTGTAGAATATGGATATTAATCTAGCATTAACATTTCCCGATGCAACACTTGTTGGAGTTACTACTTTCTTTAGTGGCCGTTTCCCTGTGCACTTCCGACTTCCCCGCACAGAAACTAAATCCGCTGGAGAAAGATGTGCTTGGCAGCTAATAATTTGTTACCGCCACAACATTATTATTGTTCTTAATTTTATATGAAGTCAATTTTATTAAACTTTTGAATAATCAAATTCAAATTTATGAACTACATATATCGATTTAAAATGATTTGACTTTTTTATATTGAGTTATAAAAAGTAAGCATACGCCACAGTGTACAATTTCAATAAAAGCTAAATACCTTTTTTACTGCAAAAAGGAGCGGTAGTTATAGTGTCGGCTCATGTTGACATTTATTATTAATAATAGAAGAGCAAAGGCTTAATGAAAGGAAGGTTGGAGAGTACCCTGCAATGCTGTCACAAGAGAAAAATTTCATTTTTTTTTGTAGTTTTATAATAACTGTATTTTAACTGTCCGTATCTAAAAAATTACAAAACTATTTTTAGATAAAGCCTAGTACGCTGCTGATGCGAAACGAAATTTTTAGTTGGTCTCCAACAAGACAACGAAATGCTTACGAAAACGCAGCGAAAAAATATTCATTGACAGTTACACCAATTCAAAATATCAAAACAAATCCAACTAAAAAAAAAACACACACAGCCACACGGAAGCAAAGAAACAACAAAAATACACACGAAAAAACACAAATGTCATTTTTCCGCACACAATAAATGGCCTGGGTAATTAATTGTGTTCGAAAAAAGAGTGTAGACTTCTCCAAAAAATATGCAACAATTTTCAATTTCGTCCAACGAACAGCGTACTGCAGAACGAAAAGTGATACTAAATTTTTCGTTTATGATTTCGTTGTGTCATTTTTGTATGGGATTTTTCGTTTCGCATCAGCAGCGTACTAGGCTTAAGACAAAAAAAAAACTATGTTATTAAATTGAGTGCGCTTTAATTTTAGTAATGCTTGTGGTTAGCAAGAAAAATGGACTTACAATTTTCAGCATAGTTAAGGCACCTTGGAACTTGCAGTTAAATTAACATTTGTGGCTTAGAGCTAATTGCAATTGAAAAAATATGAACTTTAAGTTCCACAAACAAATAATGCTCTATTTAATGTTTTTGAATTTGTCAATGGATCTATTAAAAATTGTTCTCAGAAAAATTTTAACTTAACAAACATAAGTAAATATGTATATTTTGTATGCAATTAAAATGTTAGCGCAAGAACAACACAATCTGCAAGAAATAATTACGCCAGCAGTGGCAGTGTAGCTGGAAACCAAATAGATACTTCTGGTGAAATGTTTCGGGTAGTATTACCACCTTGTTGTTGTGTGATTCCCACACCTTTATGCTTGAATACACCTTTTCATGGCATCTATAGCAAATTATTGTCGAAGAACCGCCATTTTCAATTATCCACCCTCTTTGCCGCTTTCTTTGGTAATGTTGCGTTTTTTTGTTGTTATGTATCTGAAATTCAATTTTTTTTTTAGCTATTTCCTTGTTTTAAATGCATTATTTGATACAAAAATACCCTTTGTTGTCTGTGGATCCATCACGAAATGTATATAAAATGGATATCTACATACATATATATAATGACTGCTTTTGTGAACCTACACACGAAGGACATGGTTTCAGGTGATTTCACCATCAATTCGGTGTTGAAGGATCAGGGCTGAAATTATTTTGGTACAAAGTGAAGGCCAGTAATTCAAATAACCCATGAAATTTAAAGACAGTCATAGAGCTTACGAAAACACAGTCAACAAAATATTCGTAAAAAGTTTCACCAATTTAATACAAATAAAAAAAAATGAAATCCATATGCTGCAATGAAACAACAACAAAAACAAACATGGAAAAATTCAAATTTCACTATTTCGGATAGTTAATTGTAAGGGAAAAAAGAGTGGAGACTTCTCCAAAGAATCTGCGGCAGCTATCAATTTCGCTCTTAGAATTATTAGAGACGGTACACAGGCATGGAGCGTGGGGGCACAAACTTCCACACATTTTGACCTATTGACTGTTGGTTTCACCTTAAATTCTTTTAGAGATATTGCGAGCAGATTTTTATTCGGGAATTCTAGTGGAAGGGACTGCCAAAGCTATTGCTTACTGTTTCTTTCTTAAGCTCTGGTCATGGCCATCAGAGTAAATAATTGCATAATGCATAGGTTAAATGGCACGAGAAGCTATGTTAAACGATTTTCAAGAAAATGTACAAGTACAAGGTCAGAGCAGAAGACTACGGTTACGGATATTAAAGTGGTTAAATGTGGTAAAAGATATATGCAGTCAATTACTGAGAAGACCTGAAAAAAACACAATTCCAGACAGTTAAACGTCCGGTAAAGACAGCTCAGCTTTCATGCTCAACAATCTATTAAACATGGATGATGATGACCAACATCCAACATCCCGTCCACCTAAGCAACAAAATAGTATTATCCAAACTTTAGGTGTGTAAAGTTCTAGTGCTGATGGAATATCGGCTGGATCTATTCAATTCATTAGCGAGAAGTGATTGGACAGGATCATTTTGGTTCTGTAAAATACGGTCGGATGAAAGAATTCCCGATAAAAACAACCTCAGAAGAGTGTCGGTCGGAAATACGGAATCAACGTCTTAAAACTTTCTTCAAGAACCCTTTTGAATCATTTGGACTCGAAAAAATATAAAAATTTCAATTCACTGGCGCCTTGAACACTCTGGTGCATAACAGCTCTACCCCTGTTGCTAGTCGACATAACCATACTGAATAAATAAATAAATAAAATAAAAAAGAACAACCAACAAAAAAGAAATGTTTTTTGCCATGTTCTCTTGTTTTCGATAGTATCTGTGACCTGTGTATCTAAAGGAACAACCTGAGTAGGTAAGGTAGATGTAGTGTAGTTTGTCCAACCAAAAAGTGGTGTTGAACAGCAAGTCGCCGCCATCGTCATTCAACAGTGACATATAGAAATGTTGTGTGGCAAAGTGGACAAAGCAACAAAAACAACAACAACTACAACAGCATGGAAGAAAGCCTCAATCATGTAATTATTTCCTCAACCGCAGGAAATTCGTGTTCAACTTTGGACTGACGACTACGAACGATGATGACGACGACGCGACGCACAGTGGGGAAAACGTGGAAAAAATTCAATTTTCAAAAGTATCAATTTTTATGTTTCATTATTCGTTTCTTATAGTAAAATAGTTGTAAAATCAAGAAATGATAACCGTTTGCAGATAAAATATATGTAAGCCCGGAGTTTATCATCCAAAGTTGAAAATGAGGAGAAATAGATAAAATCAGGGGTGGTTTTCGAACGATCCGTTTACACTAAATTCTTAAATTTTTTTAATGATTCTTCTATTTATGGGATTAAGATATACCAATAAGTAATACTAATACTTTTATTGAACGGGAAAAATTATATAGGAAATATTTGAAGAGAAAAACACCCAAAATTAGCGATTATTTTTAGTCTCATAAAGTTTTAAGTACTAGCGCCATTTGCCGCCAAGGTCCCATTGCTTTTGGCGGATAGTGTAGAGTGTAAGGAACAATTTCCAGCAAAGAACGCATCCGGAACCGTCCGGATTCAATTTTCAGGGCAATTTGAAGTGCAGGAAAGTCATACACTAAAACAAAAAAATTAGAGTAAAAATTAAGATATTGATATCTTAAGCTAGGGGCCCTAAAATATTGGTAAATATGAAATATTTTGTTTTATATTTTACTACATATTTAGAATCCATTTTTAATGATTTAACGTCAAAATAATAATACGAAGGGTTTTATATAAGAACAATTTGAAAAGTTACCATGTCACATCGTAGTTTTTATTCAACAATATAATAATGTGTAATATGATAATCAGTAATATTTCTTCATTAAAACTCACTGTCAAAATTAAATTTTACAATGTTTGGTAGTTAAAATTACGATATACAGATACACATGTATGTAAATAAATAAAATAATAAATACCGTTAACCCTTAATAACTTGATAATAACTATTTCAACTTAACTGTCAGTTTCATTCAGTGTTTGTTAGTTACTCTACATAGTAACGCTATCAGGTGTTATTTCGATAGCTTATTCAGTTTTAGTGGATTTAATTTTAGAAAAGAGGAGGCATTTAAGGCATTTAAAAAAACTTCAATATATTTTTAGTGATTACCAAATATTTTTTATTGAAATTCAATTCGCGATAGGTACCGTGATATTCTTCGTCATAAGTTCCGTAATTGGTTGAAGGGTACATTCCAAGTAAAACTGGTAAGTAATACTAATGTTGACGCTGAGGTATCGTGTACTAGACATAGTGGAGGCCCAGTTAATGACTATGAAGAATGCTGCGATCTCAGCACTTATTCTATTTTCATTAATTTTCTAACTTGCTCTTCAGAAAGCAATGCACAAAAGGATTCAAAGAGCGAGAACTCCCCAAGGTTGGTTATATAAATTTTTGTGTGGGTGTGTAAGTGACTGGAAATTTTCTGTAATAATTCCTTATACTGTTCTTTGTTATGTCTCAGAATTTAATGGAAATGAATAATGTATGTAGTTCAGATTTTATCGAATTAAGACTGGTTTCATACAAAAAAGTCGAAAAACGCCCACAAAATGGGCGTTGTAAGAACTTTGCTAGTCCAATTTCCAAAAAAATAGTTGTTCAAGGCTTAGTTAAAATTCAAATTTGTAACAATTTTAACGAAAAATTACTTTTTTTTTAAGTAGGCGTGGCAGTGGGCGGAAATTTATTGTATTGGATTTTCGTCTTAATAGCTATCATGCCTGAAAATTTCATCAAAATCGGTTTGGTGGTTAAGTTTTTAGGGAATTTTTTCCACTCTCCCATACAAGGTGCCCCACTGTGCGACGTTCTCTTCTAATATACATATGTTTGTAGGTATGTAGGTACCCGAAATGGGGATTATTATAAAAATATGAAAGGAAGGCAGGTACGATGTACGATCATAGTATATAGGTACATAAAAGGTACCTTCACCTAGTCATAGCTACATTTATCAACAAGAAATAAAAAAGGGAAAAAAGTTTTGTTTTAAACGCAATCATAAGAAAAGGAAAACAAATCTAAATTATACCCTTGGTGCAAGTAATTTTTAAACACAACCCACAAAAAAAAGGAGGGCGATCCATTCACCGGATAAGGATATATCTACCTACTCTTTAGAATATTTTCTTTTTTTTTAGGTAAAATGGAAGAAAGCAAGAAAAGTTGTTAGTTGCGAACTATAGAACTACACAGCAATCTATTTTATAGGAGCAAGTTAGAAGTGTCTAAAAACAAAAATGCACTACCGGGTACCTACACTGGATGACACGAAGGTATAGGTAAAAGGCTTAAGGCATTGGTGTTCTTTAGTAGTGATAGAGGAATTCAAATTGGCAACATTAATTTCTGTCACATTCGATTTGACATTTGACAGTTCCCTGTTGATTTGATCATATGGCGTAAGCACAGCGTCACATCTCAAGAAGATCGAAAAGTCTCCCGATCGAAAAACACCCAGAAGTTTTATAAAAAAAAAGCAAAACAACTGGCTGCTGGCTTATAAACCGAAATGTAGGCTTTTTGAAACAACAAAGGTAACCTTGTCAACGAAGCATATGAAATAGCAGAGATGTATTCCTGCAGAATATGCAGCAACTGATAAAGGGAAGAGAGAACCCCACCTCTAGTCAATGAAGAACCAGTACCACCACCCTAGAGGTAAACGTATCTATTTAAAAGCTTGAGAACAACAAGGCCGTCGTGCCGGATCTGATGGTTTACCAGCAGAGCTATTCATGCATGAAGGAGTTTTATTCAAAGGGTACGTGCATAAACTCATCAACCAAGTTTGAGTGGAGGGTAGAATGCCCAATAATGGTCTATCAGCTCTCATCGACAAAAAAGGCAACCTGCTTTTCTGCAAGAACTATCGACAGGCATAACCCTGATAAACATCGCAAACAAGATCCTATCCCACGTACTGTATGAGCTTCTTAAGTCGTTCTTTAACACTATTATTGGCAAGTACCAGTGTGTCTTCCTGCCATGCAAATTGACAATTGACCAAATATTTACCCTCAGGAAAATCCTGGTAAAGACCAACGTAGATATTTCAAATTGAGATACTCACCATCTTTTCATCGACTTCAAAGCCCCATATTATAACAATCATAGTCAGGAGGACTATATGGTGATGGCTGCACTGAAGATGCCGGGAAAACTGATCCAGTTGTGTCACGTAACATTGGACAATACGCGATGTAATGTTCAACTTGGGAAAAGCTTTTCCAAACTATTCTAAACATGCTCAGGGTTTCGGCAAGGAGATACGCTATCATGTGATTTTTTCAATCTCGTTCTTGAGCAAATTGTGAGCAGGGCAGATGGTAGCACTAAAGGCTCTATTATTAATAGATCTGTCCAATTTTCAGAGTATGCCGATGATATCGACATCCTCAACCACTTCCAATAGGCCGTTATGGAGTCTTTTACTGCAGTTGAAGAACAGACGAAAGAAAACGAGGATAGGACCGAATTCATGCTATAAACAAGAATAGAAGATCTATCAACCGGCTATAGAACAATACGTCACTGTTGACAGAAACAACTTTGAAATAGTTAAAAAGTTCCTTTTATTCGAAGAAAACATTAATCCCATGAACTGCATCTTAGTGAAGATCCAACAAAGAATTAACCTAGCAAACCGTTGCTACTTCAGTTGACGACAGAGATGGGCTTAAAACTCTTTCTGCTTTATGACGCCGAGTGTCGGGCGATAAGCTGAAAGGGGGACCTGATACTGGTATCTGGCGAAGGAAAGATTCTTCGGTGGAAATTTGGTTCTGTGTCCCTATGTGCGAGGAGGATGAATATAGAGTAGAAGACTCAACCGCAAACTCGATAAGATGTATCAAGATGAAGATGTAGTTCAGAAAAATTAAACACGTTGACTACATAAGCTCGGCCACATTTAGGAAAAAGACAATAGTGCTCCATCATCCAAGAGAGTCTTTGAATCCCACACTAAGCTTCGAGATAACGAAGATAAGACCCAACCTCCGGTTTAAGGACCATGGAATCAAGGATATAGGTGACCTGCATCGTACCTGATCGGGAAACTATTGATTTCTCAGAGCTTGGTCTGGGCCGGTAGCGCAACGGTGACGGTGAAGTGCTTAGTTCCTCCTCGTAGTTGTCCCCGGGCAACTATTTGCGTATCCCTATATACGCAAATAGGGTAGTATCTGGTGGCATGATGGTAAGTGCGTAGGACTGTCATGTCATGCCGAAGGTGTGGGTTTGATTCCCAGCCGTGCCACCTAAAATTAAATAATAAATAAATTGGGTATCGCAACAGCTCGTGGAGAACCAGGGTCTAGTGACTAACAACTCTCAACCATTCCTGTGTGCGTGTTGTTGGCAGGAATGGAGGGGACTTACAATTTTAAGCCGAGTCCAAACGGCTAGATGAGAAGCACATTTTCATGACAAGTATACTCTTGGAGGATTTGTCACTTCCTCGTGAGAGGCAGTACCTCAGATAAAACAATTCTGTTTTTAGGTGACAGGGAGGTTAGTATTCTTTGTAACTGAAATCAACTCTGCTAACAAAACCGACACTACGCCTCGGATAGGAAATAATAACACGTTGACGACCTTGGATATTGTATCCAGGGGCAGATCCAGAGGGGAGGCTATACGGGCTGAAGCCTCCACCCCACAGTCAATTATTACAATTAATTTAATAGCAAAATACAAAACATAACGATGTTTCAATTTTTTTTGTGTGCCTGTTCAAATCTACAAATTTAAAAAAACACTACTTGATGAAACAAAAAATGATCCCTAAAATAATATATAGTGTCTTTTTGTAGTATTAAATAAAACAAGTTTGGGGCTGAAAAATTTGAATTAAAGTATGTTTTTCTAAGCTCCCAAAGCTCACAAAATGAAGATGAGACTAAGTAATTTGAATATAAAAACGTAGGGTTTATTTATCCCAAGCCCTACAAGAGGGACAGAAAATCAGAGTTGGGGCTAACCAATTTATGCCTAAAATGTTTTTTTTTTTCAAGCCCTAAGAGAATTGGAAAAAAGTGAGAATGGGGCTGGCAAATTTTGTTTTTGGCTGTATTTCCAGTAGATAAGAAATCTTTACCGCAATAAGAGCACTGAAGAACAACAAAGCGGTTGGGCTTGACGGTATTCCCGCAGAGCTCTTACGACCCACTCATTGATAGAGCTTGGGAAACAGAAAGCTTTCCTGAGGAGTGGAAAAAGGGAATGATTATCAAGCTATCAAAGAAAGGAGACCTTACGCAGTGTGAAAACTGGAGAGGAATTTGCGTGCTTCCTGCCATGGCCAAAGTAATAGCAAAAATCATCCTGGAGCGAATAAGAGACCACCTCGAAGACATGCTTGAAGCCAAACAAGCAGCACTGGATCTTCCAGTGTGGACCACATCAACACCTTGAGGATCA
The DNA here is from genome assembly GCA_963921185.1 of Dasysyrphus tricinctus. Classification (NCBI taxonomy): domain Eukaryota; kingdom Metazoa; phylum Arthropoda; class Insecta; order Diptera; family Syrphidae; genus Dasysyrphus; species Dasysyrphus tricinctus. The sequence goes on from OY992530.1 coordinate 123,229,852, forward strand.
TCATCGAAAAATGCGTTGAATATCAATCACCACTTCACCTGCTGTTTATCGACTTCAAAAAGGCGTTTGACAGTGTCAATAGAGTATTCATCTAGTTTGCTTTGCGCAGGAAGGGCATCCTGGATAAATTGATTACTATTATTAAGGTAACATATGATGGATCCAAATGTCACGTTCTGCATAAAGGAAGATTGTCAAAGGAGTTTGAAATCCAAAGTGGGGTTAGACAGGGTTGAATGTTGTCATCAATACTGTGTTTGTTGATAGTATGTGATGTGCTGCATTCAGCTTTGTCGACTGCAAATGGAGGAATTCAGTGGAATCTGCAATCACACCTCACACATCTGGACTACTTGGACGACTTATGCTTACTCTTTCCTAGGATCATCTCCATGAAATGACAACAAGGGTGGAGAGAGAAGCTGAAATCGTTGGGCTCAAGATAAATACGGCAAAAATAAAAGGGATCAGCCTTGGAACTTCCCCATCTACTCAAACAGATATTTCCGGACAACCTGTAGAGATGATAGAGAGTTTTCAATATCAGGGCTTGAGAGTATTCTCTACTTATGGCGGGACCAAACAAGATTAATCGGGAAAGCAAAGGCTGCTTTCAGAATGCTGTTCAAAATATGGAAAAACAACTCCATACCTAAGCCTTAACGCCACGCTACGACTGTTCCGCTCCAATGTTAAAACCGTGCTTCGTTCTGGGTGCACTGTGCAGCACTTGGAAAGTAACACCCGGTGTCATAAGACAGCGGCAAACGTTCGTGAATAAATGTCTGTGAAATATCTTGAGGATTTTCTGGCCTAACCGTATCTCCAATGATGAACTTCATGCGAGAACAGGTCAGGAAACCATTGACTCTATTCTACAATACGAAAACGTAAGTGCCTGTGTGTTGAAGATACGCTTCGAAAAGGTCAAGAGTACATTGAAAGTCAAGCGATGCAACGGAACCTTCTCTCGCAGTGAAGTAGAGGAGTCAGTCGACCTAGGAGTATTTGACGAAGAATGGTCGAAGAGGAATCAGGACAACTAGAGAAGAACTGGAGAGAGCTGAGGTACATCTCCAGAAACGATACTCTATGGCAGATAGGAGTAGTGGAGGCCCTATGCCCCCCAAGGGGAATCTCACGAACGTAAAAGGTTCGAGGACCTGAGTAAGTAAGTAAGTAATCGCGGATGATAGAAAACATGGTGTAAATGATTAGAAGCAGAAAAACGTAGGCTGTCATATCTCAAACTGCGCCTCTTCCTGCATTGGGAGCTGGATTTGTAGGTAAGTCATTCATCAGTGGATGTAAATTTGGCCCTGTCTTGTGCCAGTTCTTTCTCGTATCCCTTGAGGCTCCACGCAACGGAAAACTATTCTAAACATGATAGATTCTAATTTTGAAAGTTGATTTCCAATTTCACTTCTAGTCATCACAATATCGCTGAATTTGGTCGAAGTCACGCTACCCAAGAATCTTTATGACCTCGACTTTTTAAAAAATGGTTTTTGTCTGCACAACGGAACCTTTAAAAAAAAAAATCTGTTTGTATCAACAAAATCTTAAAACAATTGAAGAATTTCTCGAATTTTCTATCCGTCCAACGCAATTTCCAAACCCAAGTATCATAAAGCTGTTTGAATCAGATTTTAAGAAAATTGTTACAACTTATTCCCAAATTAAAACCGAATTCTTTGTCAATCGGCGGTGGTATACGGTTGTAAGTTTGATAACTTGACATTCATATTTTAATATTCTTAATTCTTACGGTTATGCCTTTTCCTTATAAGATATTGACTGTGCATTTTTAAGCCTTCGTAAACTATTGTTTTTTGCACTGGTTCTAGAAAAATCACCAGTCACAAGCTACAAAAAAAAACTATTAGAAACCTTATTAGTTCTGGGATAAAAAAAAATAGATTAGGTACCTAAGTTTTCCCTGTTTGTTTTATTTAAATCATTGAATAAATATAAATAGAAGGTGACACCGGGCAAAATGTCCGCATCATTTTCTAGTAGCTCTGCTTTCGCTTTAAATATTATGATGAGGTTGGTGTATAACATAAAATTAATTTCCTTAATTATAAAAAGTTGGTGTATTCGAAAGGGAATTTTTCAATAATAGCATTGTTTGTTATTTTTGTTTATTATGAATTGCTATGGAAACGATGGGTGTCAGGACGATTGTAGTGTCTGCTTTGGATGTTAGTTGTGTTCTAATATGAAATTTAAATTTTCTTTAGAATTTGTAGTTTTGAATGATTTTCGTTGCCTTTTCAATTTAAACTTTTCTTAAAGCTTAGTATATAAATAATAAATTTACTGATTTTCTTGATACGAAATCTGCATAGCATTGCTGAGGTATTCAACTTGAGTTCAATTGATCTGATCATTTGGATAAAGTTCTCAATATACAGGAGATAAAATAAGCTATATTCTAGTACCACTTTTTCGAGATAGGCATGGGAGAATAATATAGGTTGGTACACAGAATTTCCAAACGCCAAAAACTTTTTATTAATTTTTAGAAAATCGTTCGATTTTATGATGAATATTTTAAAGATAAGAAGGTTTTTGTATACATAATGCAAATTCTATATACTACTGAAAAAAATAATTCAACAAGTCCAATCCTTAATGCTTAGTCCTACTTGGCTGATTTATTTCAGTAGTACTATTTACAATTTGTAAGTAAAAAACCTTATAGGAGCTATTCCCGGCCCCGGCCAAAAAAACTTCCAGCTTAATGATTAGGAACTCTTATCTTGTTAGATATAGTTTACAATGGTTTTTTGCCAAAAAGTTAAACTGAACTTAATACAAATTGCGTATGACAAAGGCCCGCACTATGTCACTGATGAGTCCAAGTGGGTAAGCCGGACGAAACGCCACTTTTTGGACTAAAGGCCATAAAAAGCTATTTTAAATATACATATTCAAGTTTAAGGTCTATTAAGGCTTTTGAATAAATAATTAAGTAGATGTTAAGATGTAAGTATAAGAAATAAAAATAAAAACATTACCGTCATTTACTTTGAGCGCTTATATTAACAGCTAGTTTGGCTGTGGATGCGTCTGGTACGTGCGTTTTGATATCGAATGAATCGAAAATCGAGGAATTGAAAAAAAGAGATATAACAGACTAAATTCTTGTACTACCTATATTACAGTTTTGTTTATGACATCAGTGACGGTGCAGGCGTGTTGTTTATCTAAATTAAGAACTTATTGGGGCATATTCAAAGATGTTGTTTACGCTATTACTTGACAAACCTGATGCAGATTATCTTATAGAGTTATAAGGTTATGATTAGCAACAACTAATAATTTTTAGAAAACTTTTACTTTGTTTGAGACTGACATAATTTTTTTGATTGACTAAATAATAATTGAAATAATGTAATTCTTAGATGTTATGGCCATATAAAGATAGGAGAACTCCAAATTAATACAACAACTATTGAGCAAGTAAAATCGTTTCGAACTTAAAATTAGGAATTAATTTCAATAAAATGTCGGAATTGTTACTAGTTCACTAATTTATATCAGGATAATTATTATTTTAATTAAAAGTCATTCAGAAAACAATAAAGCACATACGCATCCTTTTGTCGAAACGCCCCATCACATCTTTTAAAAAATTTGGCTAAATTTCCAATAATTTTGAATGAACACAACAACCTGTGTGCATTACCACTGAGCTGTTTAGCATTGAGTTATAGCTATTTCACGAGTATTTCGTTTTGCTCATATTTATTGAACAGCCCTTTGCCGTAATGTGGGAGTGAACCATGAACCAAGTGATTCAGAAGCCAATAAACAACACACCGCGCCACTGAGGCCTCATGATTAGCTCACTATTATCGTTCAAAATCCATCGTTTTCGTTACATTGCGATTTAGGCCAGTCAAATTGTATTTTTAGCATGCAAGTTGTAGGGTAGTTTTGATTTGTTCCTTCCTTATGTTTTTGGGGGTGCTGAATCCGAATCTGAGTTTTTCGAACAAAATTTCGTGACGCAACGTGGACAAAAATGCAAAAAATTAAGAAAAAGTGCATTTTGTCGGGCGGATTTTACTAATGGCTCAAAAACTATCCGTTATTCGTGAATAACATCACAGAACAATTGAAAGCATAAACAATTTCCAACAAATCTCTGTCTTAGGTTTTTTTTCTGCGGCAACCCATTTGAACTCAAGCGCTAGTTGAAAATTGATGTGTTTTTACTGTTTGAACCAAGATTTACTTTTCTGGTGGTCTTTGATGTGCTGATTTCGAATCTGGCTTAGAAATTGCTCTAGCACGTCACCGTTTTAAGATATTCAAATTTAAAAATAAAAAAGGAATGCTTTTTTGTTTTAAAAAAAGTCGCGGTAATTTTTTTTCGAATTAATGTTTATGGTCATTTTAACTAAGGTATGAACATTTTGCTTCGAAATTCTTTTTGAATCTTCCAAATACCTTCATTCATCTTTGAGAAAATCATTAATTAGTTGTTAGCTTTCGTCTTAGACCAGTTAATATGAAAATACGCTGAATTAATAAATTTTAAATAAGGATTTCTTAGAGAGAAAAAGGAATAGCCCAGGAAAATTAGACACAAAAAAAAAAATTCCGACAAAACTGAAGTTCGGTGGAGAGCTTTGTTTTGACGTCTTCAGCATTTCCTAAAAAGTTCGGCAAATTTGGGCCGGGGCTTGATTTTTTAAGGCGGGGTAAAATTCAGTTTTTTATTTATTTCACGAAAACTAGCAGTTTTTTGGAAAAAATGTGAAGGTACAAATTGTAGCTTATGTAATTTTACACGAAAAAGATTAACGTACTTTTTCATACAATCAATAGATTCAGAGAAAATCGTGCAAGAATGGTGGAGCTAATTTTCTCAAAGAATTGATTAAAATTTCATTAATCGATGGGCAAAATTGTTTCAACGATTTGTGCCTGGCTATATCTCCTCAATATAAAACCAAGTTTGTGAGTTGCCCGCGGTAAGGGGAAGGCTGCCATCTTGAAAAAGAAAGTGATTTGGTTTTTATTCAACAACTCGATAGAATTTCATTTTACAAGAAAATAATAGCACAATAACATTTAGACAGTAAAATTATCTTAAATATGAGCTATTAACAAACTCTGTACGTTAATTAATCTTGAAGTTATAGCGTGTAACACTTTTGATTTTGTACTGTAAAAGGGACATATAACAGTTTTTTGTAAATATCTCAGCGAATGTACATTTTTTTCAAAAAATTAATGAATTAATATTATTGTTCATAAAATTCTACACAAAAAATATAGGAGCAACAGATATTAGAAAAACGTGCACAAACCCGCGCATTACCTATTTTACCCAAGCAAATTTCATTATAGTAAAAAGCTCTTATTATAACGTCTCTGTCGATTTAATTTTTGGGGAAGAAGAAAAAAAGCTTGAAAGAAAAAAAGCTTGAAAGGGAAAATTTTTATTTGAACTGGGATGCGTATGTAACTCTATTATCTGTGTTACTGCGCTTCTCACGTTATGGATGAAAATTTTATAGTTTTCTATGGCAATACAAAATCAACTATAGAACCATAAACTAGAATCAAGAAGAGTACTCGTTTATTCATGGTCTATAGCACCACCTCTGCGCAAAGAAGGAGGTTCTAGTGATTTCCTGGCCTATACAGTGTCCGTATTGTGGGCTGCCATTGGCATCAATGGAGAACGCCTACGATTTTATGCTGACTGTAGCCGGATATAATTGATATAATCCCTCGAAAATGGCGGGTGGAATAAGCTAATATTCGATTGCAAGTCCTCCAGCGCGACAGATCCCAATGCACTAGTCATCTAAAATTATGTTAAGTTACAGGAGTGTTTTTTTTAACAAAATTTTCAAATAGGATATCCTTAAGTGTTATGGTTTTTGCAACAAAGACTGATTTTTGAACACAGTGTATCGACTGTTATCAAGACCAAAAACAACGTCTATCTTGGTGTGTATCTGTCGATGCTTCATGACAAATCGCTTCTGGTCTGAGTTAAAACTAAAACTTCATATGCGTGGATGCTCCTACAGAGGATATTAAAGACATCAATTAGAGCTTCTGAGCAAGATGTTATATGTAATGTCCTAGCAATAGACCTGCTGCACTTCTTATGGTTGAAGCCACGCACTTTGGCTTCCGGAAGGTGACCAAACGTTTTCAAAAACAAAGTGTTTGTCTTGTTTAAAATATGACTTACTCTATTGAGCCAGTAAATATGTATGTACGGTACATATGTACAAAGCTACATCCCTAAATTAAAATCTGAGAGCAAAAACTATTTTTCACAGAAATTATACAAGAAACTAAATGAAAATGAACCCTCCGCCCTGCATAAATAATCAAAATCAACAAGTCTCTAAACTTCCCACATACATTTTTGTTTGTATCTAAACACATTATGAAATAATAATAAGACTATCCTCAAATAATTTTGTTCTATATTTCAATAAGAAAAATAAAATCTTCTGCTTAGCTTGAAAAATCATAGTCATGGCAACAAAATAAACAAAAGCAACCAATACCACCATACCTTATAACACAAATTGTAAAAAAAATTTAAATACAAAATAATAAATTGACCCATAATCGTCATGGAAACCAGTAATAAAGGAAATATAAAATAAATAAATATCCCTTTGAGAATTGGTTTGCGTACGCAAAAGTTTCATAATTTCTATTTATTTGTTTCTATTGGCCAACACCTTCTAGTATCGCTTTGAGTAATGCGGTGTCACTTCTATTTATATTTATTCAATGATTTAAATTATAATGACGCACATGAGTTGCTTCGAAGTAAAAAAAAAACATACTTATTTTCTTACGTGAAAAAATTATTAAAAAAAAATCTAAATAAAAGCCCAAGCTTTGCTGCAATAAATATTCTATTGCGTGTTACATTTGCTCGTTGCTTACCCAAAGCAAAACAAAAAACGCCTTAAAATGTTTATTTTTTTAGATTTATTCAAATCGGAAATGGAATTCTGCCCCAAAAAGCATACCTAAATGTTTTGAAACCATTAAAAATGCTAAATTACCGCAACCACTAAAGAAAAAAAATTATTCCATTTGCAAAATGCAATGTGGAAAAACAATTACTTTCCTTCTTCTGCGTTTTTTTTTTTCTTCTGTCCTCAGTTAAACTTTATCGCTGTACTAACAGTCGTCTTCAGACTATTAAAAAATGGAAGCGCAAAAATAACTTCTACAGTTTTGCTGGGAATTTGTTATATTTTTTTTTCTCTTGGTTCACGGACATAAATAATATTAAAAACAGTGTTTAAAATTTATGCGACGACAAAACCAAGGAAAGAAAAAAAAATTACAAGATTGGGAGTAAACCTCAAAACGAGCATATAACCTAGTTAAAAAGCCAGAAATTGCACATTGTAACCCTGCTTCGGAGGAGAAGGAGAAAAACTAAAGAATATGCCCATTGCTGCTCATTTTCTTTTTTGAAACTCCTTAATTTTGCATATTTTTATTTCTTATCCCCTGGAATAAATTACTTTTTATAGGGTGGTATGCATGGCATGATGGTGGTGAAGGGTGAAACCGCACCAGAACGTCTGTCTTCTTACAAACTACAAAAGTCACCGATACAATTTTTTTTTTGTGAATATTTTTTTTTTCAACAGAGAATAACTGTGGCTGGGTGCACAAATCCTTTCAACTAGAAAAAAGGGTAATTAGCTGACATTGGCTTTAATGGTTTTTTCGTGTGGCAAAGGCAGCAAAGAGAATGTAAATTAAACACGGTTGCGAATTGTGGTTAAGTTTTATCGCAGTTTGATTCTGATTTATTGACTTTCGTTTTGCATAAAAATAAAAAAAAATATTGGACTTTACTTTGTGCTGATATTATATGAGAAAAGTTTAAAAAACAAAAGTTTTTGTGCGGATAACAATTCTTCAATTGGTCTTTTTTTGTTTGAACTAATACACCTGCTATTCCTGCCAAGTTTCCTTGTTCTATTTGGTTGATACAAAGTTACCAATTTAAGAAGAATGCCTTCTTTTTAATCAGTTTAGAATCAATTTAAAATATATTTTAAAATAATTGAAAGAAAAAAGTCGATACTTACTTATTGATGTCTCACCTAAAAAGAGAAAAGAAAAATTGAATTCATTAATCATTGTTAAACGGTATTTTATGAATAAATGTTTTAAGATGTTTTATGTTTTAGTAAATAGTTTGCACGGGCAACAAATGGATACCCTTAAAATAATGCACTTGAAGGCTCTGGACCTTTGCCATCTCGTGTATGGGAAGTTTGAAAAATAAAATTGGTCAGTAATTGGTCAGAAAAGGTCAAATTGTCCTAAAAATTAACAAAAAAGATATACCATCCGAAAAATCTCTATTAGGTCGTGATAAAAAATCAATTATTTCCAGTAATTGGTCAGCCATATTTTTATTTATGAATTTGTATCCTTATGCCAAAAATCGTTTCGTGACCTTGAAAAAAAGACTTTTAAAAAAACGTAGAAAGGAATCTATTACTGAAAAAAGCTGACTTTTTGTATAGATCTATGGGCATTTTAGGTGGTATTAATTTTTTGCAAATTTCCCATAAATGAGATGCCAAAAGTCGCTATGACCTTGAATTTTTTTCTAAATTCATTCAAAATTCATAAAAAAGTTTACGGGTGGCCAATCTCTGAAAATTATTGATCTTCTTATGACCGTGAAGTGGCCTCTTGGAAATGGCATCCTTTTTTTAAATGACACAGATGAGGTGCCAAAAGCTTTTTTTGTGACCTTAAAATAAATTTTAAAAAATCATAGAAAAAAATCAATTTCGGACAAATTACTGAAAATAGTTTAACTTTTATCACGACCTTTAGATATCTTTCGGATTGTATAATTTTTTTTGTAAATTTTCCACAAATGAGGTGCCAAAAATCAAGCGTGACCTTGAAAAACTTTAAGCCTTGACAAGTTATCTAGGACTGACCAATTTCTAGAACTAGTTGATGATATTTTCTTTTTTCTAGAAATGCCATTTTTGAATTTCTAAAAATGCTAGTTGTGCTGATGCCATGTGATATAAGGAGATTAAAAGGTGGTGCATAGTTGCGAATCTTACGATAGTAAAGTTTTTCAATATTCGAGTTTCCTAAAAACCAATAACCTGTACCGTGTCGTGTCCAACTTCGCCTTTTGAGTAACTTATAATACATACATTTTTTATTTTAAGAATTAATTTTGTTAAGTTTCGAAATTGTATGGTATCCGGTGTTAATAAATAAAACACAACGAATTTTAATGTGGGAAAAATTATAGAAAAAAAAAACACATTTTTAGGTGATTTTTTTGGCTGACTTCAAAAATGTAATTTTAAAAATATTTCGAAAGGAAACAAATATCAAGAAAGAGATAGGAACAAATTAACCATTGAGAACATTTTGAGGAAGAAATCGAAAATGAGAAGAAAATCGAGATGCGAAGATGTGTTGAATATAGAAAATGAGAAAGTTTGAGGAGACAGAGGGAGAAATTGAGAAATTACAAAACTTTTGTTGATAGAATCTCAAAATATATCTGGGATGGAATTGGCTAAGCTGGTAGTTGATTGTCAGTTTTTTGATCAAGAGCGAAGCGAGCACTTTGGGGGCCCCGAATCAAATATTTTTTAGTTTTAACTTAAAAATTTACCCACGAACTTCCGTAATGCCACACTCAATCTTCCCAATCTAAACAGGGTCTTATGATATGTTTCAAATATTATCTCAGTTCAGATTTAATAAATCTATTTGGTGTTTCCACCGCACAAAAAGATTTATAGAAGATTTATTTTGACAGCACCTTTTAAAATGCATATGGTGTTTCATTTTTTCTTATGAAGAGGAAGTGAAATAAAATGTTTCATTTGTGAAAAACTGAATTCAGCCATGAATGAATCCTTCAGCGCCATACAAGAATAGTTTAGTTGGATTTGTAAAAGTATTTGTCCTAGAAAGATTCAACAAGATTAATGTCTAATCTCCATAATTTACGAAATACTCAATAAATACGAATATCAATAAATACTTTTGTATGGTAAATCCTCAAGATTTAAAGAAGATTTGAGAAACATCTTATTAAATCTCAAATAAGCGTTTTGTGGAAATGAAGCATTAGTCGCTATGCCCATTCTGAAAGGCTTTGGAAACTGGGTTTATGATTATCTGGCAAGCTCAACATTTTCAAAGTACTTAGGTATTGTAAAAAATTACTTTTTTTTTATTTCAAATAATTGTTAAACTTTGCTTTACAAAGCCGGGTTTTCAATACATGTTGTAGCTAATGTCACCTTAAATAATGCCAGACAAGTTTGGCTGTCGAAAATGCATGCCAGATGGCCCTAAATGTTATAAGGTTGTTGATTTGTTTTTTTCCTTTTGTTTTCTAATTTTTTAAATAATTGTTAAAACTAACAAAACTACTTTCATAAACCGGGGTATTTGGTTGCTTATGCCTTTCGTTATATAGAGAAAAAGTGCCAGACGAGGTGGGTATTTCAAAATAAAAAAAGTTATTTCTTTAATATCTACTTAGAAAATGTTGAGCTTGTCTGGCAACCGTAAAACTGGTCTGACACTATTTTTTTATGTTTGAGAAGGTATAAGCTAACATGTGTTCAAAACCCGGCTTTTTAGGAGCAAGTGTCTTGATTTTGGCAATTATTCTAAATTTTGAAAAAAAAATTAGAAGGCGACCCTAAAACTGTGAAAAATTTGAAATTTGACTTTAATTTTTGACTTAATAGCCTATTGAATAGACCGGAAAATGAGGGGTATAAAGGAACAATTACGTGCAAGGGTTTTTATTATTGAATATGTTTGTTTGGCCCATAAGCATGCTTAAAACCGAAAATGCTACTAAATTCACCCATGCGTTTCTGAGAGAATGGTCACACTGGCCATTTTTCAATATTTTTGGTGTAACTTGAAAACTAAGCCAAATTTGACAATTTTACTTATAATACTTTTTGTTCAAAATTAAATTTTCTATTAGAATGAATAGTTAAAAAAATTTTACGAAAAAATTTAAGCAGGAAAAGTTAACAAAATCCAACCTGAAAAAAATAAAAAAATCAAGGATATCTAAATTTTTTAATAAATTGTGCATAACTTTTTTTGAAGCAACGATAGGGTCAAGACATGCAGAAACAAAATAAAGAAGAGACTAAAGGCCTTAATATTGCATGCTCAGAAAATAATATTTGTTCAAAATTGACAGAGATATTCTCATTCAAAGCTTATCATTTCTTATAATTTTTCGCAGTTTTGGCCCGAAAGACCCTTTTTCGGTACAATATGGCAAATTTCACTTTCGTAAAAATGTTCGAAATCAAATTTTTGTTATAATATGACATTAGAACTATAAAGAATTTATAAAAAGGATGTAAGTTCGAAATTTCGTTTTTCGGCTGTTTTTAAATGATTTCAGATTTACAGACCGAACGGCTCCGTTGCGTGGAGCCACAAGGGATACGAGAAAGAACTGGCGTGAGCTGGTGATCGTAGGGCCAAATGGACAGCCACTGGCGAGTAAAAGTGTAGTAAAGTACCTTGGCATCTGGATGGATCAGTATTTGTATTTCGACAGACATATAAATGCTGCTCTGTCCAGGGCTAGGGGAGCTTTTGCCATGACTAAACGGTTGTTTTATAGCAGCCGGCTTGACAGCAGGGTGAAAGTGATTTGCTACATGGCCCTCATACGGCCGATGATTGCCTATGGGTGCCCAGTTTGGTTCAACGTTGCCCCATCTCAAATGGAAAAGATTCGGGTGTTTGAGAGGCAGTGTCTTAGACGCTGCCTTGGATTACACAGAACACCAGAGTCGGAGTACAAACATTATTATTCCAACCTGGTTCTGTACAACGGTGCCAACATAAACAGGATAGATAATTTCTTGCTGAAGCTTATTCGAGGTCACATTGCAAGAGCAATGTCCTCGACCAACAGCTTAATTTTTGGGGCTTATTACCCTAAAATTAATTATTACGAGAGTGTGCGTCTAAGCGGCTCTATTCCGCCCGATGCATTCCTCTATTTAGACAGTCGAGGGCTGATCCAGGATAGAGCGGCGGTTCCGCTAATCTACCACGTCGGCCGTAGAACTGTAGATCGGCGGCTCCTTTACAGTCGAGACGTCCTCGCACAAGACGGAGCCGAGCACCTTCGGTTCAGTAGGACTGTGTCCGATCGGGACCGAAGAGATAGGGTAAAGCAGGAGAACCAGTTCTGGTGGCTGAAACCTGAACACGAAGTTTCTTCGGATATTTAAAAGTTGACCGCATTTTTCTATGACATGGCCGACTTACATAGATTTAGGTATTTAGTTTTAAGCAGGGACAGTCAGGGTGGCACCAAAAAAAACAAAAAAAAAAAAATTATAAATCCAATAAAAACACAAAAAAATTATAAAAACCGGAAAATGCTTGCTGTGGCTGTTCTAGTTTGTAAGTAGCTTTAAGTAGTTTTATAGTAGTTTTAATTAGTTTTAATTAGTTTTAATTAGCTTTAATTAGTTTTAATCTAGTTTCATTTAGTTTGTAAGTTTTATATAAAACCAAAAAATAAAGATATAGATACCAAGTTTTTTTTTCCAATTCTTCTTGGTGAAAAATAAAACCAACCTGAATTTTAGAATAAATATAGTCACTAGGCCGAAAGGCATTAGCATTAAGTTATTAGTTTATCTTAGAGCGCCCGAATGGGGCCAGTAAGTTAGTTGTAAGATATTGATAAGTAGGCTAGTTTTTATGAATTTTTGTCTAGCTTTAAGATAGTTTTAAGATGAATGAAAAATAAAAATGAATTAAAACAAAAAAAAAAACCGAACGGCTGGTCCGATTAACAAAAGATTTGGGGTGCTAGGAACGTTAAATTTGTCATAAAGTACCAAAAAATAGGCTTTCGGACAAAAACTGCGAAAAATGATAAGAAATGGTAAAGTTTGAATGACTATATCTCTGCCAATTTTCGAAAAATATGGCTTTTTAAACATATCATATCAAGGCCGTAAGACTCCACTTGAGCGTATCTTTGCTCCGAAAAAAACTATGCGCAATTTAGAAAGAAATTTAAAAATCTTTGATTTTTCGATTTTTTTATGTTGGTTTTTGTTTATTTTTTCCTGCTTAGTTTTTTTTTCAATTTTCCAAACTATCTATTTCGATAGAAAATTTAGTGTTGAACAAAAAGTATTATAAGTAAAATTGTCAAATTCGGCTTAGTTTTCGAGTTATACCAAAAATACTGAAAAGTGGCCAGTGTGACCATTCTCTCAGAAACGCATGGGTGAATTTAGTAGCATTTTCGGTTTTAAGCATGCTTATGGGCCAAACAAACATATTCAATAATAAAAACCCTTGCACGTAATTGTTCCTTTTTAAAAGGTCTATTCAATAGGCTATAACTGGTCATAACTCACTTATACACCCAGTTTGAGCCTATAATCTAACAAGTTCATCAAAATAGCCCTAAATGCCATTAATAAAGGATTAAAAACTTAAAATCAGCCTAGTTTGAACGATTATTTCTCGATTGATTTTTATTCAAACCGTTTTTTAAACAATTCATTTTAAAGGAAATATGGAGCAATGCCTATACCCATCTCTGCTGGTAAAAAAATTAAAAGCAAATAAGTAAAAAAAAAAATGCGATTTTTCATATTTTTTTAATTTGGCTAACTTAAAATTTATTAAATTTTGTTTTCAAAAATCCATTTCGATTGTAAATTTTACTCTCCACAAAAGAAGTTTTTAGAATTTTTTCTCCGTTTCGAGTGACTTATATGTAAAAACCAAAAAGGGTGCTTTTGCACCCCTCTCGACAAAAGGCAACCTCTAATTTAATAGCACTCCACGGTTTTCTCAGCTTCAAATGAAGATTGTTACAATAAAATCCCATAGACTTCTAGGGTCGTAGCTACGGTAGGGCATTGTGGGGCAATGCCCTACCTTCAAATACCAATGTCCTTCCTTGAAAATACCATCAACTATCGGTGCAATTTCCTAATTTTTTTAATTTACAAAAAAAAACGAATTTGAAGGAAATGGCTCATATATTGATTTCATGTAAAACAAAAAATCACTAGGTATAAATTTAATTTAATATTACGATGATGGAATAAACAAAGAATTACGTCATGACGTCTGCCCACTGTCCGTCCACTGTATCGAGAGGCGATCTTCAATCTATAAAATCTGAAGCATTCTACCGATTATAATAATAATAATATAATAATAATAATTTTAACTATATGCCTGTAAGACCTTAGGTCTTTTAAATGCAACCTGAATTGCACGGCACTAGTTAGAAAGAGTAGGAGGATAGGAAAGATTTGGCACAGTGGATTGAGATCATGGTGTTTATTATCTCATTAAATCTCACGTGTGGCGTCCAGTTTAGCTGGGAGAATGTAGAAAAGAATGCTGCCTAGAATGGGGCTCGAACCCACACCTCTAAGTTAGCAGTCAAGCACTACATCCACTGCACCATTGCCACCAATTCAGATGAAATTTTCAGGATAAAGAATATCATAAGATAAAATTTCTGCCCATATACGCACCTTCTTTTTAAAATAGACCATCTAATCGTTGCAAGTTAATATAATTGAGGAGTGTGTTTTTAGAAAAGTTGTTGATAGTGTAATTTGTAATATTCGGTGTATTGGAGAGAAGTAGTACCGACTAAAAATAACTAAAAATAAGGGTGTTAAGGAAGTCGTAAATTGATTGTTTTATAATAATAATAAGTTTATTAGTTCGTTGAACTTTTTTACAATTTCGTTTTACAATTTTCTTTCAATTACGTGTTTAGTATTTTTGATATTCCTTCAAATTTTACAAACAATTTTTAATTTACAGTTTTAATTTAATAGTGTGAACTAGGTATATTAAATTTAGCAATTGTTTTTCAAAAAATCTTTAAGTTTATTTTTAAAAAATATCAATCTTGTTTCAGTTTTTATTTCATTTGGTAAGTTGTTGAAGAAGTTAAGTCCTGCATACATCAATGAATTCATGGTACTGCTTCTGTTGCACCGGATTGGCCTGAGGTTTTGATTATTCCGTAGGGTGTATGGCTGTACTTCAGAGACCATCGTAATGTTTTCCTCTAAGTATGTTGGCATCATTCCGTATTTAATTTTGAATATAAATATCATCGCATTATAGGTTATATTCTGCTCGACATTCATCCACTTTAAGGTTTCTAGCATTTGTTGTATTGGAGTATATCGGTTGCACTTAAGAATTGATCGCATCGCTTTGTTTTGCAGTAATTGCATTCGTCGTTTTATTTGCGTTTGGCAGCCATATAATATTGTTGAACAATACAAAAAGTGTGGTAACACTAAGGCATTGTATAACATAATTGCATTGCTCATAGTTAAAACGGGTCGTATACGTTTAAGAAAACCAATTTTCTTAGAAATTTTTGCACAGATATGTTTTGCATGGTCTTTAAAACTAAGATCAGTGTCTATTATAACCCCCAAGTACTTCATTTTTTCAACACATTCAATTTGACAACTATTTATGTACACTGAAATAGGGTCACATATTTTAAATTTCATACACTTAGTTTTATTAAGATTAAGACTCAGTTTGTTTGCTCTTAGCCAGAGTTTGATATTTTCTAAATCTGTATTTATTTTTGTACACATGTCTTTGACATCATTACCTACCGGTGATGTATATTAAAGTGTCATCAGCAAATAAAACAACCTTACAGAACTTCAAAACAGTCTTTACATCATTTATATATAACAAGAACAAAACAACACCCAAGACAGCACCTTGCGGAACACCTAACTCGACACCAGCAGAATCTGAAATTGTATCGCCAAATTTTGTCCTTTGACACCTTTCACTCAAATAAGATTGAAACCATTTCAATTCAGTCTCTTTTATTCCATACGACTCTAATTTTGATAGTAATATCTGTCGATCAATTGTTTCAAAAGCTCGCTTAAAGTCGAGAAATACTGCTATAATTCCTTTGCCTTTATCAATACTTTTTCTCCATTCATATATGAGGTAATTTAGCGCTGTTTCACATGAATGTTCACTTCGAAAACCCGATTGTTCTTCAACTAACAAATTGTTGTTTTCAGTGTATTCCGTAAGTTGTTCACTAACGACACGTTCTAACACTTTTTCAAACATCGGTAACGTATTGATTGGACGAAAATTTTCACAGTTAACAGTGCTTTTCACCTTTTCTACTGGTACGATGGTAGATTCCTTCCAACCGTTTGGAAAAATTCCGTGTAAAAGTGATGCATTTATTATCTTCATAAGTACTGGTCCTATAACTTCAATTGAATTATGAATGATGTCTCTATTTAACCCATGTATGTCTTTTTTGTTATTGCACTTTTTTATAATATCACAGATTGTTCGTTCATCACAGAATTTAAACTTAAATCTAGTAGCTACGCTTATCACAGAAGGTTCGTATTGCACAAAAGGAATAGATTGGTTTATATCACAGACACTTTCTATAAAGTAATTATTAAACTTATTAGCTATTATTACTTGATCTCTTATTTTTTCTTGTCCTAATTGTATACTCGAGTAAGTTGTTTGAGCATTATCTTTCAATACAAATGTTTTTAGCATATCCCAAATTCCTTTCTGATCACCTGCTCTGTTTTCAATCTGTTCGTAGATATATCTATTTTTGGCATCTTTAATTCCTTCTTTATAGATTTTGCATATATTTTTGTATGTGGTCCAGTTGTTTTCAGTACGGTTCAAAGTTGCACTCCTGTACGCTCTTATTTTTTCCATTTTAAGATTTTGTAGTTCTGTCGTGAACCATTTACATTCCGTATTATTTTTTATAGATTTTTCAACAGTCATTGCGTCAATACAACACTTTATTTTACTATCAAACATTTCAAAAAGTTCTGTACTGTCATTAATAAAAAACAAGTTGGAAAATCCAACTTCTTCTTCTAAAGCACTATCAAAGGCTCCTTTTGAGTATTTTAAGATTCGGCACTTTTTTTCTCGGGGTTTTATAGCTTTCAAGTTATTTATTTCAATTTTAACTGTTTCATGGTCAGATATTTTATTATCACAGTCAGTTTTCACATCTATTCTATTGCACAAGTTGATTTCCGTTAGGACATAGTCGATAAGCGTTTTTGAATTCTCAGTTATCCTCGTTGGTTCCTGTATCAGTTGAAAAAGCCCTTCATCGATAATAGTTTCTTCCATCTTTGATTTCTTATTGTCCTCAATTAAATAATCTATATTAAAATCTCCAGTAATTATAACATTTCTCTCATTTTCAAAACATTGCGAGTACCAATTTGTATAAACTTCTAAAAATTCATTGACAGTGGAACTTGGTGACCTATATACTACTCCAATGGACCATTTTTCATTCTGTATTATTATTTTAACTTTTAAAAACCATGCAACATAATCAAGTTTACTTACATTATTTATTGAGTATTTTATACCATTTCTAATGTACATACTCACTCCACCAGTGTGTCTTGAAATTAATGTACAGGTAATGTGTGTATAGTTATTTATTTAAGTTTCACAATCTTCTATGTCTACTGTAATTCGAGTTTCAGAAAGCACTAAGATATCAGGGTCACATTTATTAATTAATAATTCCACTTCACTCTTATTTGCTAATAGGCTCTGGACATTTAGATAATAAATAAGGGTTTTCTTTCTTTTAATTTTGCTTAATTGCTACCACTGTTTCTTTTGCTCTACACTTAGCTTTCTTTTATACACCTCACAGTCATTGTCAAACGCATGGTGGTTTACATTAAAATTTAATTTTAGATCTTGGTTTACTTTTACACAGTTTACACATTGGAGTATTTCTGCTTGGCACTCAGATCCAATATGTGGACCTCCGCATTTGAAACACACTTTATTCTCAATTGTGCACTTTTGACTTGTATGGTTAAAACCTAGACACTTGTAACACCTTCTAATATGTAATCCATCTTTTACCATACATTGATCCCATCCGATACTAAGTCTACCAATTTGCATAACTTTATTGTAACTTTCCACATCTAATTCAATAACTGCAGTAAATGAATCTTGTCCTCTAAATGTCTTCTTCCAAAGAGCTTTTACTTCCATCTGCGAACACTTTAAAATTTCATTTTGCTCTTTGAGACACTTTATAACATCACTGTTTTCCATATGTTCTGTCATGTTCATTATTTTTATTCTCGGCTTCCTGTTTTCTAACATATTCACATTGTAACTATTTCCCATATTTTCTTTTATGTTATCTTTTAGCTTTTCCACTGAATTTTCGTTAGTACACGCCACAATTACAGCTCCACTGCTTAGCTTTTTTATACCCGAAACCTGAGCACCACAATTAGAAGGATTAACTTTTGATTTTATTTCACTTTTTGTTAAATCTGCACTTTGATTTGATTTTGGCTCAATCATAACTGATGCACTTTTTTTTGTTAGTACACTTGCAAATGTATTTTTCTCACTCAGACTACTACCTATAGCTTTTTTTATTTCGGAAATAACTTTATTTTCACTGGGCATAGTAATATTTGCACTTTTTTCAATTACTTTATTCAGCTTTTCGCCCAGATCACCTGGGAGCGCTACGATATCCCGCAAACCAAAATCTCGAATAACGAAATCTCGCATTTTTTTAAAAATCTCGAATAACGAAATCTCGCAAATTAAAAATCTTGTTTTTCATAATCTCGCAATTACAAAATCTCGCTTTTTACAATCTCGCATTTAAATCTTGAACCTAAAAATCTCGCAAATTTCAACCAAAATCTCGCAATTTAAAATCTCGCAAATCAAAATCTCGCAACTTCAAATTTCAAAGCAACGAATCGCACACCCAAGAGCACTTTGGATAATTTTTCTTTCCAACTAATAAATAAAAATTTTAATAAAAATAAAAAAATTTGTACATCCTTTATTTATTACTGTTAATAACCTCTATAATCATTTTGGTTGTCTTTAACGCGTTTATAATGGAACGAAAAGTATTTTCTAGTTCAAGGCAAAATACGAGTAATGCGATTTGCACATGACACTTTACAACTGGATATACCATCTCTATGTTCTCTCTCCTTCTTGTTCTTTTGAAAACAATGATATTGAACAATCAAAAGCTCAAATTAATAAATAACAGTGTGGTCTAAAAGTAGCCAGACACTGGATTATATATTTTGCAGTAGGTAGGATATCTCGCAAAATTGAATTGCATTGCAACAAATACATTTTTTTAATCAAAATCTCGCAAATTAAAATCTCGCGCGAGATTTTAATTTGAGAGATTTTGATTAAAAAAATGTATTTATTGCAATGCAATTCAATTTTGCGAGATTTTAGTTTGCGGGATTTCGTTATTGCGAGATTATGAAAAGCGGGATTTTGTAATTGCGGGATTATGAAAAGCGAGATTTTGTAATTGCGAGATTTCGTTATGCGAGATTTCGAGTGCGAGATTTTGATTTGCGAGATTTCGTAGCCAACCCAGATCACCCAAACTATCTTTTATTTCCTTAATATCACTTTCAATTGATGTTTGCACCGATAAAAACCTCTCCCGACATACATACTAAGACAACCACCTTGACACAATACAATGTCTGTTTGTCTACTTGTTTTCTCACAAACAAGGCACTCCATGTTCACCAACACAGGCTTGTAATGGTAACGGCTAAATAATAGAGTTCACAAAATTTGTCTTTCCTTGTAAATTTTTCACTTATTTTCATTTAAATAAACAAAATATTAATGAAAAAATGTATTATTAGGTAACCGGTTCGTATTTTAAGGTTTTAAACCACGTAAACGATCGCGATTGCCTCCTTCACCACTTTTTCTATTAAATTTGAGGAGCACTCATAAACACGTCTATATCTGTCGATCGACACAACAATTCCATAGCTTTTAAAAGTTTTTCTAATGCTAAGAGTACACGGCATGTAAAATGCCGCATGCACATGTGGCACTGACGTCACCAAAAACTGCTACATATGTGCCGCATGCTTGGAACATGCGGAAGTGACTTCATGCGCAAAAAAATGCTGAGTACACGACATGCAGAATCTGTCCCAAAAGCCGCATGTTTGCATGCGGCAACATTGGTTACATATACTGTCGCCGCATGCATATGCGAAGGAAAAATATGCCGAGTACACGACATGTGACAAATTGCTTGCATGTAACAAGCACATGAGCAAAACCTGACATGTGCATGTCGCTTGCGAGTACACGAAATGCGAAAAAGCCGCATATTAACACATACACTTGAAATATTCTGTTTTCCTGCATTGGACTTTTGGACTTTTTTATATCATCTTCTATTGAAAGGAGGTTTCAGGGCAATTGGGTGACATTTGGATCAAAATACACATTTTTCGTCAAAATATTGTTCGTCCTCCATCTGTCAAGTCATCAATTCTCAAATTCCATTGAAGTATGACTACGATGATGTCAATGGATTAATACTACGTTTTCATTAGAGCTGAAATGAGCTAATTTCGCAAATCACAGAAAAAGTGTTTTCATTTGTAATTTGGTAATTTCGTTTGACAGCTCATTTCATTTTTGAATTTCAACTGGCTGTTAGCCGATTTTTGTTGTTTTTTTCTTTTGTCTCCTTCCATTGCGCTTTGAAATTTTCATACAAAACCAATTCAGAGCTCTTCAAACTGTGGCCAATTGGGTGTGTTCGTTAGGGTTTGACTTAATTTCCAACCTAATTTCGTGCAAATTTGGTTGAAATTATCTCATTTCGAAATGTGAATATGTATGGGAAATGAGATGATTTCGTATCGCGTTTGGAAAATTTCAACGAAATTACCTCATTTGGCCTAACGAAACCGCAGTATAAAAAACACATAAAGCCACGTCCAGATAAATAAAAATTTACGTTGTGCGCCGTGCGCCTTGAATTTTGTGTTCGCCACAAATATTTTCACCGAAAACTCAAATTAATTTGGAAATAAATTTTTGCGTAGTGTACCGTGCGTGAGTGCTCAGTTTGAATTAAAATGTTTTATGTCGTTCACATCAAAGCACCTGTGCGCCGCAAATTTTTTCGTGTGCGTCGAAAATCCATCGGAATCGGATAGCGTGCGTTGAATGTGACACAAAAATTTGTGTGCGTCCGGACGTCCACATTGACGTTTCTTTTTGCATTCACACAAATATTTGCGCCCAATACGGCTCACAATGCAAATTTTTATTGATCTGGACGCGGCTTAAGAAATCTGAAATATGTTAAGATTTTTTACTGCTGTGATTTTAGGGCAAGTGGGTACCATTTGAATTGAAATAGGTATATACCTACTTTTTCCGCAAAATATAGTTCGTGACACTTTTTCAGTTATACACTGGGTCACTGGGTGGCATGAAATCAATATTATTCCCGTCATCATCATCACCCCTCTACCCTCTCTGAATCGTCAAACAAAGAATCCTCAAAATGTTCTTTATTCATAATTCACTGCATGGTGCACACAACATGAATGAAAATGAATTAATAGAAATTTTAAAAAATCGATTGAAACAAGAAATAATAGGGGTATTCATGCAACAGCGTAAAGTCGTCGTAAACGTTGTAAAGTTTTAAACTTCGTAATTCTGTCACAATTTGTATGGAAAATTTGACAGATTTACGAAGTTTAAAACTTTACAACGTATACGACGACTTTACGCTGTTTCATGAATACCCTTAATAGATATATAAAAATACAAAATACAGGCTCCGACAAAAAATCGATTGAAACATCAAGAAATAATATGGGTATTCATGCAAAAGCGTAAAGTCGTCGTAAATGTTGTAAAGTTTAAAACTTCGTAATTCTGTCACAATTTGTATGGAAAATTTGACAGATTTACGAAGTTTAAAACTTTACCACGTTTACGACGAGTTTACGCTGTTGCATGAATAGCCTTAATATATAAAAATACAAAATACAGGCTCCGACAAATACCAGAATTCGTTCTACATGCAAAAACATGCGACAGCAGAAACTCGCGCTGGCGCATGTTTGGGACATGCCGCATATGCATGCGGCAATTGAAAAAATGTCGCATGTATTCACAATCTGCATGTGCCGAGCGAGTACACGACATGAGAAAATTCCACATGTTAACATGCAGCATTGTTGTCGCATGTGCATGTCCATTACATGCGGCTGTCACAAACATGCCGATTACACGGCATACGGCAATTGGGACGCATATCTGACGTAATAATGACGTCACTGCGCATGCACATGTGGCATTTTACATGCCGTGTACTCTTAGCATAACAAAGGAATAATGAAAATGGTACTTATGCAGAGATCCAGCCCCACAAGTAGCATTCGTATAGGTTTTTCCATAATTAAAGGCAAGGATTTGAAATCCCATAAAAAAAGTTAATCAAGATTTTTTTTATTTTTGGAGGTATAAGCTGGTTCCTAGATATAAGCAGCTAATTTTGTTTGTATCAAATACAAATAAATTCGTACATTTTATGTCTTCAAAGTTTTTGAGAAAATTGTCTTATTTTTGGCTGATTCCAGTCCAGTCAACGAAAACTCAAAATCATAAAATAAATGCAATAAATCATGCTCTCTGGGTTATTATTTTATGTGGTAGGAGTAACCCCCAGGTATCACATACTAAAAGTCCCCAGCTCAAGGCCGCGAGCTTTAGGCAATAGGGGGGTAATTTTTCGGGAATATTTTGAAAACTTAGCGTTTAAGCGGAAGATTGTCCACTATAAAATGAAAAAATAATAAATTTCCTAAAAAAAAGTCTTATTCTTTTTTTCGGTAGGATCAAGGTTAAGAAAGATACGAGCAGTAGAAAATTCAAAAAATTGAAAAACAATGTTATTGTCTTACAACATCAATGGTTTTTGATCAATTTACTCAGAAATATCGGAGAAAGTAAAAATATATTGATTCATGGTCATCCCAGGGACATTATGAGAGCAATTTATGGTGTAAAGAAGGTGGTTTTGTTTAAAATGTTGAATTTTTTTTTGATACAGTTTTTGTTTTCATATGAGAAACACTGTTTCTTCAAAGGTAAGAAGTTTACAGCATTTTTCCAAGTTATTGGCCAATACTTTATGAAATAATTTTTGGACATATTCTAAGAAATAAATTATATAAAAGGGGAGGTGTATTTCCCCCTCTTTTCTATAAGGGGGGCAAATTCCCAAAACATTAAATTAAAGTAGAAAAATAGCTATTTAAAAACAACGAAAATACCTACAATACTGTGCTATACCTTTATTAAAAGCTTAAAACGAATTATTTGATTATATAGGAAATAGAGTTAACAATTTTTGAAAAATTATTTAAAGTTTTATACAAATTCTTTTATTATATAGGGAATCAAGCTAACAATTTATGAAAAATTCGTTTGAAAACTCAAAACTTAAAAAAAAATTTAAAAATTTTGTTACTTGATTTTTCATTTTTTATTTTACATTATAAAGTAGTTAATTGTCTTTTGTTTATTAATGTTGTTATTAGCCTTAATTCGACAAAAAAAAGGCTAGTAACAACATTAAATAATAAAAGACAATTAACTACTTTATAACATAAAATAAAAAATGAAAAATCAGGTAACAAAATTTTGCAATTTTTTTTTTTAGTTTTGAGTTTTCAAACGATATTTTTCAAAAATTGTTAGATTGATTTCCTACATAGTAAAAAAATTTCTATTAAACTTTTAATAAAGGGTTAACACAGTATTTTAAGTAGGTATTTCCGTTGTTTTTAAATAGCTATTTTTAGTCTTTAATTCAATGTTTTGGGAGTTTGTCCCCGCTTATAGAAAAGAGGGGGAAATACATCTCCCCTTTTTTATAATTTATTTCTTAGAATATGTCCAAAAATGTTTTCATAAGGTATTGGCCAATAACTTGGAAAAATGCTGTATACTTCTTACCTTTGAAGAAACAGTGTTTTTCATATGAAAATGTGGGGATTTTGGATTTGTGGATTTTGTTTTTGGAGATTATGTCGGTATCCCATTTTTTATTTTTAGAAATATCTCTCAATGGTTGAGTTTTTTGCGAAAAAAATAAATGGAAAAGGTCAACCTTTAACCTTTTTCGCTGAAAATAAATCTAAAATGGTTTTCACGATTTATGCACAAAATTACTCATAATCCACGAGTAGGTATTCACCGATGACTAAATAGCCTAATTAAATGCATTTCTCCATGTAATCCTTCAAAGTTTAAAAATTCATACTAACGGATATTCTAATCAATTTGCAGATGGGATTTTTTTTTTCTAGGTGATAAATAAACTTTAAATGTAAGCCTTTGTATATAAAAGAGCGTTATTAAACACTGTGGTATAAATGTCTACTGCATCTTTGGGTTGGGCCATAATCGGTATGCATAACGTAGTTAACCCAGAATAGGTTCAATGACGCTAATATGCACTGCATAATAGTAAGATGAGTTTTTCCCTTTCAGTTATGTATTGTTATAAGAAATTCAAGCTTATAACCTTTATTAACTTTTTCTTGCCGCTAATTGCAGGAATAGATTTAGAGTCATATTTGATCAGCAACAACAGGTGAAGATAATTTCACTTCACTTATAAATGGTCGAACTTCGACCACTGGGGCGCATACTAGTATTTATTAAATTAACTATTTTGATAGTATATAAGAAGGTTTTATAATACAAATTATATATACTACTGAAATAAATCAGCCAAGTAGAAGACTTAGCATTAAGGATTGGACTTGTTGAATTATTGATTCAAAATATCTTTTTATGGCCTTTAGTCCTATAAATTGGCGTTTCGTTCGGCTTACTCACTTGAACTCATCAGTGACATAGTGAGGGCTTTGTCATACGCAATTTATATTAAGTTCAGTTCAACTTACATGAATTTTTTAACGAAAATCCACTTTAAACTATATCCAACAAGATTAGAATTCCTAATCATTAAGCTGGAAGTTTTTTTGCCCTGGGCCAGGCATAGTTTCTATATAAGAAGGTTTTATAATACAAATTCTATATACTACTGAAATTTTGATAGTAGCAAAAGGTGAGCTTTGCTAAATTCATTGAGAAACGTGGATACAAAGATCGGAGATCTTGAAAAACCGACAAAATTTACCAAATTTTAGTTAAAAATGAGCTTTCCATATTTTTTTAGCAAAATATTTATGGTACTAATTAATTTTGTTTTCTGTCAAATTTATTTATCAGTAGTTTTTTCACAAAGTTTCAAAATTCCTCTGCGAGCTAAATCGTTTCCTCCAAATTTCACCGTTTTGCCATGTTGATTCTTGACAACTACTCGCAAAATACAAACTGTGTTGAAACTTTTCGAGTTCATCTCCGATAGTGATCAAAACATGTGTCCACTTAAGAGTTACTTTCAAAAAATTTCAAAATTTCAGATGTTGAGACTTGAGAGTGTTCACCTCCTCAAGCTAATCTCGATACTGTGTCCACTTAAGAGTTCACTCTTGAGAGCTGCTAGAAAACTGCTCCCAGCATTTTCACTCTCGAATTAGTGACAGTTTTGCTCATGTCATTTAAGCTCACAATCGGAAACACTATCAATCGTGTGTCAATATGTCACTAAAGATCGATAATGTGAACCACATTAAAGACATCACGTCATGAGAATCTAAAATTTTAAAGCCCCAACAGATATTAAAAGCCTAGCGCATTTCGCTTTGAAGCTTTCACGTTTCACCTAAATCGATTAATCTAACTTTCAACAAGTCACGTTAGAGTTTAAACGATTAAATCAGTTTTACACCACACGTGTAGCTTTTTTATGAATTCATTTTGGTTTATTTGAATACCAAAACACCCTTTGCATAGTTACGACAATTTAGGGACAAACAAAAATGCATATATGGGTCAATATTTCAAAATATTAATATTTCAGTCTCCTTCATTTTTGAACCGAAGTACAAAATTGTATTATAAGTTTGTTAATTGGATGGCTTGAAACAAACGGGTTCTAATATTCGCTCTAGAAAAAATAAAGTTAAAAAAAATATCATACCCGCTATCTTCATTTAAACACCCAAAATGTCATTCCCCTGACGTGTCCCCAGGCCTACTTACCACACTGTCTGAATTTTAGCAACGAAACTAAAAACGATACAAAAAATCTAATGATGCAGTCTTTTTAATAATATATGCATCCTTACTAAAAAATAGTTAAATGATTTTTAATTGCTTTATTTTTTTAAATAGGAGCTATTAAGTAAGTGTCCCCCATAAATTGATCATTTCTATCCCACCAATGGAAATTTAAGAAAAATATATATAGACTCAAAATAGAAAACTGATTTTTTTGTTGTTTAACGGTACAGAATTGCTATTTATGAAAATTGAAGTAAGGGTTTCAAAAAAACTTTGTTGTCTTTTTTATTTCAAGTTAAGGCAGTGACTTTGTTTTTCGTCAAGCAAAATTGTCATTCCTCTAACGCGTGTTTTTTACTAAACCGTGTGGTATAAAAATTAAAAAGTTTTACTCGTCTGTGTCTTTTACATGGACCTACGTGAAAAATAATATAAAACATCTAATTTTCTAATAACCTCCATTTAATTCTCATAAAACACCCTTCGGAGTCATTCCCCTAACATCATTTTTTGTGTCATTCCCCTGACTTTCAAGCTTTCATTATATTGATTGATTGCGTTTTGGTAACTCTAGAAGGATCAATAATATTACATTTAAATATATTTACAGTATTTTTAGTAGTTTTGAATTTTTTCACATTTTCTCGGTCAAAATATCATAAAAATACGATTATTACTATAGAATGTTTAGTCTCGCAAAATTCTTGAATCATGAGAGCAAGTTCGTGCAACATAGTCGTGGATGCTATTTTTCATGTAAGTATTTGTTCTTCTTTTTCTTTACACTCCTGAAACCATTCGCAAAATTAAATATCCATCTAATCAACGGAGTAAATATAGATTTTTGTCATTCCCCTGACACAAGTATCATTTCCCTGACTTAAAAAACCGTTAGATTTGATCAAATGTTATGACTCCTTGTTTTAAAGTGGTTATTATAGAGTTATTAAGAGACATAATTGTTCGTCTACCAAAATAAGTTCTTTTGAGCGAGGGTCCACTTTGGAGTGAGAAATATTAATGTTTTGAAATATTGACCCATATACAAAAGCAGATAGGTTAGGTACATTTGATTTGGTATGAGAGTAAAAAAGAAAAAATCCAACAACGCAATACTCGCCCTCAAAAAGATTTCAACATGTCATCTCGTCTAGGCAACATCATCTATCATTCAGGGCGACTTGACCTTTTTCTCGTTCAACCATATCACAACACGACAACAAGGACGACATGCTGATATGGAGCTTTTATCTTCAAATGAATGAAAGCTAGGTGAACCAACTCTTGATTCCAAATCATTCTTCAAGAAGAAATGTGTAAATGAAGAGCAAAAAAACAACACATACTAACATTTATTTAAGGACTTTGTGTGTCCTTCGCATGTCATCTTATGTGCAGGCGTATTAAACCACACTTTGATGCGTTAATCGAATTTCCTTAATTTAATGATTTTATCACAGTAAATGGTCAACTTGTACAGCTCATTGAGGGTGATGGACAACAAATCCAAAATAATTTGTCACCGCAATTGCTTTTTGCTGTCACAATTGCCGCACAATAATTTTGGGGCACGTAGAACAAAATATCATTTGTTTTCTTCAATTTTTTTTTACTATGTACATCTGCTGCAGATGTCTGCTCAGTACCTACATATACTCTCATCTAGAAGAGGGGATGTCAAATAAATTGTATGTGTCTGTCTTATTAAGGAGCTGCTGATTGATTTGCATCAGATTTTGATTCCATCAAGAGACATGATTGAGTTTTGATTTTGTTTTGTCTTCAATCTGCGCCATAGTGATCGATCACTTGATTGGGTAAATTCATAAAAAAATACTTTCAGAAATTGATTTTTTAAAAAAGTGTTGTGTAAGGGTAGGTTTTTAAGGCTATGCATTATCCCATTTGGCGATAACTCAATTGAGTGCAGAAAAAAAAATTAAGATAGTGAAATTGAATGCGTCTAAAGGGTCAGGTTTTCAATGCTAGATCATTCCAGTTTAATGGTTAAACCTGAGCTTACTCCAGGTGCGTATTCATTTGAGAGTAAAGACTGCAAGCAACTCTCAAGCAGCTCTCAAGAGTAAGACTCTCAAGTGGCTACAGTCGTGAAATAAGCTCACAGAGCGGTAGACCGCTATCCCTGAATCACTCTCAGGAGTTTTGTGGTGAAAGTACTTTCGCCGTAACTCAGAGTTAATTTCTTTTCAGTATTAGCTAACTTTGATTTAACTCAGAGCTATCTCTACACTGAAAAATTGGCCCCAAGTCATGCGTCAGTACCTCCAAATACAGGGTTCTTTCTCTGTGGTGGTTGTTAGCCTATTACACTAGGAAACCGTTACTTCTTCTATTTGACAAACAAACGGAAACTATCAAAACAAACCGGTAAATGGGAAAAGACTGATTTCGGAAAAAAGGACAAAAATGCAATAAATTTGATTTTAACTCAAGCCTAGGCAATTGGACCAGCTTGTGTTCATATACAAAAAATCCTCCTCAACAAAAAAAAAAATATTTTCATAAAACATTTATGAAACATCAAATACCTCAAAGCAAATCGTTGGTCCACGCTTTTTTCTCAAAAAAAAAAAAACAACTTAAGTATCAGATAAAGCAAAGATAATTTGCGGACTGTCCCCCAAAAGCCAACTCCCAATGCGCAATTTAATTCTTCCCTAAGGCCATGCAATACAAATTCACTGTGGTTTTAAAGTTTTAATTTGTCATGATAAAAAAAAATAAACCAACAACCGACAAAAGAGAAAAAAAAACATAAAAAATAACACAAGGTCTTTTCCCCCGAGAAGATTTTAATTTCCTTACAGTTCTTTAAGTTTCAACTTGGACCATAAACAATCTCGCATCCTCTTCACGAAAAAAAATCCAGGAGGAGGAAGTATCTATCTATATACAAAACAAGGGATGAATGCTTTTACTTTCGACAAAATCTTTTCATTTATCGGTGCTTAAAAGAGCGTGAAAAGTCAACTTTAAACATTCAAGTCACTGTAAACAGTTATATTTAGAAGAAGGTAGAGGTATACCTACGACCGACGACGACGTTATACCCTTAGAACGACAATAAGTTCGAGCGGATTGTATGTGTCATCGAGTTTAAACGTATGTCCTCACACGAATTTTCGATCCAACAGAGATTTCAAACATAAGGATGTTGGGAAAGTACCTTCTTTATATGCGTTCACCCAGAGCTTAAGTTTCAACAAAGTCATGTATCATTTTCAAAAGCGGAAGCAATATTCGAGGGGTGAATCGCGTGGTTGACACGTGAATCTACAACCATAAATTACCCGCCAAAACAGAGAGGTACAAACATGAGAACTCTGGGCGCACTTCGAGCACTTATAAACATGGTTTACATGATAGTTAAAGCATGTTTATCGGTGAGTTTATGGAAAATACTTGAATTTTATTACCCGAACACACGTTTTGGCTGAAATACCATGAGCATATGGATGCAAAACAACTTGCAATTATGTTCCTGAATGATAAAGCAATTCCAAGTATTTTTTCTTTAATTTTTGTTAGCCTGTGGCTAACACTATGAAGATTCTATAATTGAACGTCAAAATTTTGTAGCCAATCGGCTGGAGATGCTTTAATAAAATCAGCCGGGTCACCCTGGATCATTCTAAGTAGTTACGTGTTTGGTGTCCTGTTTTCTGTACATAGTTTCCGCAGTCACAAAATTGTGTTTCAGCTGCTCCCCATTTATGCTTAGTACGGGAAGAAATCTGGTTGGTGTTGAGCTGATTATTTCTGAGATTATGCGCATTGAAGTATTAAGTTGGCAGTCTATCTTGTTTGTGTGAGCAGTATTAAGCCAGACCGGGAACAGTATTCTACAGCGGAGCAAACTAAGCCCGGACTGGCAGAACGAAGCATTTTGCAGGTGATCCCCATGTAGTTGACGCTTGCTTCTGGATGATTTTTTTTCGGGTTTTTAGTTTTGCCGCAGAATTTGTAAGGTGCTCCTTACAGCGTTTGTGAGAGTGACTCCGAGGTTTTTTGTTGTGAAATTGTGAGTTAGGGGCACATCTCTGAATCTAACCATGAGTTTTGTTTTCGCGAGTTTGTTGTTGATGGAAACAAGTAACCTCCGTATTGTTCATGCTTGGACACATAACCTCCATTTTTTTAGTATTATTTCAGTTTTGAAAGATCTGCAGTGAGAGTGTTCTCCATTTGTTCTAAGCTTTGGTGTTGGTCAGCTATAGCGAGGTCGTCAGCATAGCATTATGCAAACTTCTTTGATCGTAGGTGAAGAGGTTGAATAGAAGTAGTGCCAACACTGATCCCTGAGGTAGGCCGTTGTTAAGTTTTCTTGGCCGACTCTTTGCATTATCAAGAAAAACTTGGAATGATCTATCGCTGAGCATGTTGTTTAGAATTAAATACTATTTTGATGCAAGTACGATCTGAAGAAGTTTGTAGATGAGACCATTCCTCCCACAAATGCCACAGATGCTTTGAGCTTGGCTTGGTATTCTGATTCTATGTGTGTGGTTAGAGCCAGCCAGCCAGCACTTGCTCACAACAACTGCACTAAAATCTAAAGTTGGCTTCTTCCACAGGTACTGCTGCGTTGATGGTAAGTTCGATTTAGTTGTTAATCAGTCTTTCAAAAAGCTTGTATATGACGCTAAGCAGTGCAATCGTCCGGTAACTTTCTGGTTTGTCTGATTTTTTTCATTTCGTTGGGAAGGTTCCTGTTTTCAAAATGTCTGAATAAAAGCGTGCGAGCCAACTTTTGAAATGTTTCTCACTATGGAGGATAAACTCGAGAAAGATGGCATCTATGACAGCTGCCTTTCCAGGATAAAGCTTGAGGAGTGCAGCTTGAACTTCCTCGAGGGTAAAAGGTCTTGAAAACTTGGTCATCTGTTGAGAGTTTCTTTTCGACGGCTTGAAGCTCTACTGGATCGTTCTGCTTTCTACCTTTTCTGAAGGAGCCTTGGAGAGCTTCACAATTTTATCAGCAATTGTGTAAGGGCTAGTTGATCATTTAATTGTGGCTATTGGTGTGCTGCTTTACAGTTTTCCAAGGAGACTTTAGGTATTCGGCTTGAATGCAAGAAGTTGGTATTTTCAACATTGTTTACCCACTTTGCACACGTTTCGTGTTTTCCTTCTTCTGATCATCAAGGAATGTATTCATTACCGTATCGTGTCGCAATGTGCTTCTTGGTTGAGGAAATGATGATGGTGGTTAAAAGTTTGTAGTTCCTAGTCCATAGGGTGCAACTGCCTTATATTTGAATCAAGATCCTTCGAAAAGTTTTTCCAATCTACCTTATTGAAATTCAACTCGGCTGGGCGGTCGATTTGATGTTGGAGATCTGTAAGCCTAGGTAGGACTTTTCGGCCGGTTTTAACTTTTGAGCCCAAATAATACTACTAATTTACTTTCTTATCCGGCTCCCAATCTTTGAACGGTCACACCCTGAGACATGGCAGCCTTTCTACTTCCAGGCATCTAGACCAAGCTTTCTGGCATCCGCGATGGCTTGGTCCTTAAACAGGAGGTTCAGTCTTCTTCGTTCTGTCTAACCTGGGGGTTGGGATTCAAAGACTCTCTTGGGTGGAGCATTATTGTCCACTCAATGTTGCCGAGCCAATGAAGTAAACGTGTTGGTCCTTTCAAGGATTTACCTGAGGGTGAATATTTGGTCTATGATCGATTTGCTTTGCTGGAAGCCATACTGGACACTTGTCAACTACAGTGTTTTGGAACTTTTTAACACGCTCACACAGTATGCTGGTTAGGATCGTGTATGCGACGTTAATCAGAGATATGCCTCGATAGTTCTT
This sequence comes from Dasysyrphus tricinctus, assembly GCA_963921185.1. Taxonomy (NCBI): domain Eukaryota; kingdom Metazoa; phylum Arthropoda; class Insecta; order Diptera; family Syrphidae; genus Dasysyrphus; species Dasysyrphus tricinctus. The sequence goes on from OY992530.1 coordinate 123,261,826, forward strand.
GCTGGACATAAGATCGACTTTTTGTAAGTAAGACACATGGAGCTGATAGACCAGAATTGCTTCCTTCCTTACAAACTTGGTTGGTAAGTTGATGCATGCACTTTCAACACAAACCCTCCATGGTTGAAGAGCTCCGCTGATAAACAATAAGATCCGGCAGTTTTGTTGATCTTGATGAGTTTCTTTATACCTAAAGCCTAACTCCTCTTTGCTGGGTGGTGCAGTTACTGAGGGTCTCCATTGACTGAAGGCGGGGTTCTCTTCTTCTCCTGTTTCTCGCTTTCCTGATACCTATTTAGCAACTCCTGCAGTGCTGCTGATAGCTGAATGCATTTACTATTCCGTTTGCTTAGGGTACCAGTGCTGAGATTCAGCTATTTCAGCGAGTGAGATGAGATGACTCGCCTTACTCGCCGACTCATCTCACTTCACTTGCAAGAGTGATTCAGCTATTTAAGTGAAATGAGTAAGTTCGAATTTAGTTTCGAACATGAGACAAAGAATAAATATAAAAGAGCTAAGTTCTACCTCCTTGTCACACTCGTTACGCAAAACGAAATGAAACAACAAATACAACAATGTAAACATTGGAATCTTTAATAATGGAGTTTTGAGTATCTTTTATTTCAATTATTTTGTTTGTCATAATTAAAGTTTAATGTGAGTTTCACTCTTGAGAAATAAAAAGTTTAAAAGTGTCGAAAGTGAATAGAATATAAATTTATTTAATATATATATGTGCACATGAAAATAAAATAAAATTAAAGAATCAATAAAAGGGTAGTTGTTTTTATCTACATTGTTGTTTTTTATTTCGTTTCCTATCCATGAATAGGAATTCTTGAGAAAAGCACATATACTTATCCAAAACTAGAAATTTACCAACAAATACACCAAGTCACTGCGGATATATCTGGCGAGTAATCTGACATTTCATTTCACTCGCTCACTCACTCCCTTTTGCTAACTGAATCGCTTTTCGACGAAAAGTGACTCATCTCACTCACTCCCTGCGGCTTCGAATTAGCTGAATCTCGGCACAGGTTACTTTGGCTGTTTCAAAGAGCCTGGGTACCGGTTTGAAAACCAGCAGTCAGTTGCTTGGCATTTTTACAAAATTTACCTCTGCTCGCAAGGCTCTTTGATCATATTAGCCGCGTTTTATTATCGCTCATAACCCATATGGTTCACCTCGTGAAAATAAAACGATGTGGGTTAGTGCAAAAGCAGTGCTGTATATCAGTCTCTTTTTTTCTTATGTTTATTTGTTTTTCATGTAAGCACTTGTCTCTTTTCCTCTCTATTCCTTATACTGCTGACTAATCGCTGACATCCATTCACAATGGTAAATAGCCCTCTGCCGGCCAGAGTGAAAACCTCTATCTGGGTTATTGAAATTAACCTCGATAGAAACCTAGATCCCATGTTGTTTTTGTAATACATGTTAAAAGATAACCTCGACCCAGACCCAGAGATAATAAAACGCAGCTATTGAGCTGACAGGCAACGTAAGCTCTACTAACTCTACGCAGGGTCTTCTTCTCCCATCTTCTCCTTGTTCAATACTTCTCTCTCGCTGCTCTTGTTTTATACGCTGCAGCATATTTGCATGTGCATCTTCTGTGGTTGGTAGCTTATCGTGATTTCGGCTATCTCTTCAATAATAATAATTTTTCTCTTCATTTCCACTTAGTATATTTGCCTCTTCTTGTAGACCTTTCCACAAAAACCAAATAAATCGATGAATATACCACACTCTTTAATAGTGTGTTTTCTAGCCACGTAAAGCATTGTGAGAGGACCATCCCATCACTCAAAGTCGTTATACATATACATACATACCTACTTATGTATACACTTAAAATTAACCTAAAATAATGACAACAACAACAAAAAAAAACTTGATAGAAAACACACACAAAAATGTAATTGTAAGCTCAATTCCCTTAACACACAATATGACGCACAATGTGTAACGGTTCATCCTACAATTTTCCAGAGGTTATCCATCTAAGCTAAGGGTAGCAATGTCCACACCTCCTGTCAATCAAGACTAAAACACAACCAACTTAGATACCTACGAGAAAAAACGAACATAGAAAACATTCACCCTTATGGAAAATGGTAGATAGCCGGGTCGAATCGTTTACAACTTACAATCACACAATGATGGATGATTGATCTATGTATGTAGGTATGAAGGTTTGAATAAGGGAGTAAAAAACTGAACACAACACATTGAACCTTGAAATTTTGTAAATTTACATGCGAGGACATCATAACGAGATTTTCCTGTAGAAGCTTAAATTTCATATAAAATGATAGAAATCATCATCATCGTCCACCCTTTATGGAATTCTTAAAGAAATTTCCAGGAAGTACTGTGATATTTTTGGCAAATATACCAAGATAGGGTTATTGGATATATCCTGTCCGATATATGTAGATACTTCTTCCCCACTCTATTAAAAAACAACTTGTTTTGAACACTTGACCAAAACTTAACCAAAAGTTGACCAAAGTTTTGTGTATAGAGATAGTCGATAAAATCATTTGGTTTCTTGCAAAAAACCATTAAGGAGCTTTCCATTGGTCAGATAGAGTCCATCCGCAAGAAATGACCATCTCAGTGCAGGATGTAGTACATAAAACGGTGCGGTAAATAAAAGGTTTTACAACCTCATGCACACAACCCTTTGCTTCTGTATACTTCGTGACTTGACTAGAAAATCAGTTAGCCCGCAGCTTTATCTTTTTATCGAACAAAGATGTTTGAACAAAGTAAGGAATAGCTCAACAGATGAGAATGAGATACAATATCTTTTATTTAAATAAATTATCTTGGTGACATAAAATTTACCTCAAAATTCATCTCAATTTTATCTTAAAAGACCTGTTTAAGCTTTAATGGAGGCTATAAGTATCTATAAAAGTCGTAATGTCTGACATTTTCATTTCAATGGAATTCACTTGATTTGTTTTTATATATTCCTACCTATCCACACACACAAAACCAAGTTTTTTTTTTTTTGTTAAATGGAGACAAAAATATTTAAATTTTTCTTCGTTGAAAGGCATAAAAGAAACGAAACTTATGACAGAGGGTGTGCGGAATGTGACAGACTATATATAAGCGAAGCCAAAGAAACTCCCCCTTTTTGAAGCTAGCTGCCAGCAAGTTGAAGTCTTGAAGTTATCTTGTTTCTTTTTTTTTACTGAGATGATGATAGATGACATTTTTCTTCCGTCATGTCAGTTGAATGCACACACACTATACACATACTATCACAATGACTTAAGTTCGTTTTTACGCAGAGACAGAGGCACTTCATTTGAATACCCTTCCGGCGACAATCTCAAGGTTGCATGTTGAGGTGACATTGACGCAACTATATTTATTAGTACGTACATACATACAAATGTGAAATATATTTTATTATTAATGTGTTTTTCTTATGAATATTTTGCTAAGTTTTATTTTAACAACAATTAATGGGCAAAGTGTATTGAGTAAAAAACCTGTTTCAACTATAACCCGTTATTATATTGTTTGAGTTTAATGTTATTTATTAGATATTCAAAGGGTAAACACAGTGCGTTCAAGAGGACAAAAGCGTCCAAAAGTTTTTTTTAAAGCGAACCTCTGTCTATCAACTTCTTCTCTCACCTCCCTATAGTGTAGTGAGCATCGGGCGCCTAGTACCTTTGACTGGAGATGGGGCTCCAATCCTCGTGGACGGTTTGAGGCGGCAGCAAACGAGAGAGGGGAGAGGAGTGTTTCCACTAAGGCACTTATCCTTTATCCAGATGGCCGGCAGTGGAAGAATTCTCCAGATGGAATCAACGGTTGTATACAGTTCTAGTTAGGTTGAACTACTTAGTGAGCACCTTATACGGGCAACAACGACATATTCGGAGCTCAGGCCTATAAGGAGGAGTTAATCCGGTTCCCGCCATTGGCGTTATATATTCTAAGGGTCTGGGCCCCCAGGTTTGGGGTGACTTTTGTTGCAAAGCAACAACAATCCTCGGATAAACGAAATAAAGACAACGAACTTCGGATCTGTACGTGGAATGTTCTGTCTCTGCATCCACATAGACCACGAGCAGCTGAACATTTAGCGGAAGCCTAATACTGCTACAAAGCAGACATCACCATCATCCAAGAAGTGCGATGGGATGGGCCGGGCACAAAAACACTAAAAGACTGTGAGATTTACTATGGTGCGGTGAGTGTTACCACCAAAAGTGCAGCGTCTTTTTGGATAAGGATTTGTCGTTAGAGGCAGACTTAGGCAAGAAGCAATTCACGGCAATTCGCATCAAGGCTAAATTCACCAACATTAGCCTCATATGTGCGCGTGCCTTCACAGAAGAGAAAGATGACGACACCAAGGACGAGTTATACGAACTTCTGGACAAAACATATGAGAAATGCCCTAGCTATGAAAGAAGGTAGGACGTCTTTGGTGGCACAATCGGAAGATACAGCCTGCACCACACCAACTCCGAAAACGGACTCAGGCCAATCGTTTTTGCAGCGGAGTGAAACGTTATGGTAGCTAGTACGCAGTTCCCGCATCTCGATATACGCAAGGGGTTATGGCGAATTTCTGGTCAATCAACCCACCACCAACCAGATTGACCACATTGCGATCCACGCAAGGCACTCCTTCAGTATCAAGGATGTCCGAACGTTCCGAGGACCCAACATTCACTCGCACCACTACCTCGTTGTGACCAAGGGTATGCTATGGATATCCAGACAAAACAGAGAAATACTGTGAGGAAGTTCGTCGGACGGCTGCAGTCGAAAAAAATCGCCAGGTCCTTTTCCGATCGAGTCTCTCGATCAGGTCATATGCCTAATAAAGCTACTGGAGCTGAAAGCTTATAGCGGCTGGTGATGAATTAGTTAGCACAAGCTCATCTGCAAAATATGGTCGGAGGAAAGCATGGCCGATGAATGGAACCTCAACATTGTTTGTCCGATTCTCAAGAAAGGCGATCCTCTGGACTGCAACTACAGAGGCTACAGAGGCATCCGTCTTATAAATATCGCCTACAAGATATTCTTTGCCGTACTTTGTGACTTTAGGCCAGAGAAGCCCACCATCGACCAAATATTCACATTTCCAAATATTCACCATCAGATCTTGGAAAAAACTCGGGAGTTTCAAATCGATACCCACCACCTTTTCATCGATTTCAAGGCCACGTATGACAGCACCTATAGAGACGAGTTATAAAGAACGAAGTCTAGTTTTTGCATTCCTGCCAAATTGGTTCGATTGTCCAGGATGACAATGGAGAATGCTAGCTGCTCCATCAAGGTTAGCATAGACCTCACTGACACCTTTTATGTGAAAAAAGGTTTTAGGCATGGCGACGACGCACTGTCATGCGACTTCTTTAAAATCGTTCTTGAAAGAATAGTGCAAAATTCTCACGTCAACACCAGAGGCACAATCAAAGTCCGTCCAATTACTCGCTCACACTAACGATATTGACATCATCGGGCGAACAAAATGAGATCTAAGTGGTGCTTCCGGGGGTATTGAGAAGGAAGCCAAGAAAATGAGGTTAAGGGAGACTGAAAGCAATACGAAATATATGCTGTCAACAAGAAAGGAAACCCAAAATCAACGTCTCGGACAGAACGTCACTATATACAGCTCTCGTTTTGAGGTGGTCAAAGACTTTGTCTACCTAGAATCCGCTATGAACTTAGCGAACGATACCAGTGCTGAGATCAAGCGAATTATTACCTTTGCCAATTGCTGTTTCTTTGGGCTAAGAAGGCAATTAGCCTTCTCTCGAGCAACTAAGCTGTCCTGTATAAGAAGTTTATAACCCCGGTCCTGATGTATGGTGCAGAGGCATGAGCACTGTTAACGGTGGATGAGAACGCGTTTGGCTATTTTAAGAGAAAAATTATCCGGGTGATTTTTGTTTCCTTCTGCGTAGATGGGAAATGGAGAAGAAAATATAACAACGAACTGTACGGGCTGTACAGCGAAACCGATCTAACCAAAAAAGTGAAAAGCCAACGACTTGGATGGCTGGATCACATAGAGCAAATGGACATCAATGCTCCGGCAAGTCCTTGAATCCAACCCAAATGGGAACAATTCCTTAATCATGAATTTTTTCACCAAATGTCTCAATTTATTTGAAACAATTTTAAAAACAAGTTACTCGAAATAAATTGCAGAGACTCGCCTTATTGAAGTCATGAAATAAATTCCATCAATTAAATACCATTGTTCAGAAAAAAAGAATATCAAACTTAAAATGATACTTGCCGCAATTTTTTTGGTTGCAAATAGCTTTGCTCATGACAAAAATTTGCATCGAAATACAATTTGTTTTGTTATATCAATTGATGGCACTCTGCACAATCAACTAAAACTGAAAAAAATACTTCTTACATAAAGTTACTTAAATCACAAGTGACTGCTTGTGAAAATCGAGTAAAAAAAACTTTGAAAAAAAAAAATAAATAAACATCAAAATCACCAACCAACTGCGGTTAATGTTTTTCAAATGCAAAACGGATTCAATTTTAGTCCTTGCCAACAGGGACATTCTTTAAGCCATAAAACCCCTCCAATGATTTAACAAATTTATCTCTAGAAATAAAAATTTTAATATTTATACCAAAATTAGGGGTGTCCTCTTATAGCTCTTAGTCCTTACCTCATTGCGCTATTATACGCAACCAGGCGATAATCCTCTGTCCTGATGGAGTTCCAGCTTACAAATTTAATTTTATTGCACACCACGATACCTGATAGGAAGATGTAGAAGAGTGAGTGAGGGTGGTGGTGTTCGCTATGTTATCATCACTTCGCGAGGATTCATATCGCGTACGGTCCGAGAACTCGCGAAACCATTAAAATCGTTGGGAATTTTCCAATATATCAATGTGCCGAAGTTGGTATTTTTATCTCAAGACATCCGCGGAGTATCGATTTCATAAATAACTTTCATTCCATCGCCCGTTGTCGTCGTTTTTTTCGCTGTACCTACTTTACCGTTTCTTTTAGGTTTCTTATCTAATTTTAAAATACCGCTGTACAAAGTCTTTCCATAAACCCCATGGAAGAAAAAATTGTTTTATAGACATTTATATCTTCTGGAGTATGACTATAAAATTGTCGCATTCTTGTCTATGCTATTACCTATACCTTTGTTCCTTGACTACAGATGTCAATGTAGGTTGTTCAGGAGTGGAATTTATTCTAAGAGGCCCTTAGTACATGCACATCTAAAAATTCGTGAACCATATTATTATATTTTTTGAAGAATATTTGAATTTTCGAAACATGGAAATTGCTATTGTATATGGCCATTTTCGAAAACGTCAAAATAAAGTCAATTTAACCGTCATTTTTTGACGCAGATTGCAACCGTCATATGCAATCGTCCTGCTCGGACAGAATCAGGTTGTTCAACGCCATTCAATTTTCTCGCAAACGCATTGGACGTTTACGAACACGCTCTCTTGTTTATCAATTTTTTTTTATCATTAACTCGAATTTTGTATTGAACAGCTGCACCGCAGATAATGTTTTCGAACATGTGACTTTAGAAGCTTGCGTAAAAGGACATTCTGCAAATACATTTTTGACGCAGATGATGTTTTCGGAAACGGCCTTTTACATACCGGGAAATGAGGGGAATAAGGGAACAATGACGTTCAAGAGTTTTGACTATCGAATATGTTTGTTTGGGGCATAAGAAAGTGAAAATGCTGCTAACTTCAGCTTTGCGTTTTTGATAGAATGGTCATACTAGCCACATTTCAATATATTTGGTTTAACTTTCATGTTTAGACTATTTGCCGTATCTTCAAGTAAATAATTTTCCTTTCCAGCGATCTACGAATATTTGTATACTACCATACACGAATCTTGGAAAACAATACTTTTGATAAAAACGATCCCACCGCTTTCAAGAAAATCGGAAGTCAAGAAACGGCTCTTTGCAAGTAACCATTAATAAAAATTTTTTGAAAAATAGTTTGCAACCGCAAGGTAGGATTCACAAACAAAATTAATAGATTTTTTTTTCAAGTTGTGGAGTCGTTTTTGCGAAGAATAAGATTTTGCAAAATTGCTAAAAGGAAATCGTATGGCACTTACTGTTAGTTTTGGTTATGAAAAGTGGAAAAATATGGCACTCACAGTCCAGGATGAACTACGACCCAACCAACAAGCAGCTCCAGTCAGCTCTATCCCTAGCTAGCCACCTCCAGTTACGCACAGCAAGTTGGCTGAGATCGTTTTCCACTTGTGTGCGCCACCAGTTGGGGGTCTCCCTCTGTTTCGTACGCTATCAAGGTTGGATTCAAAGATTCGCTAGGCTGGTGCACTGCTATCCATATTTTTATTATTATTATTATTATTATTATATTTTTTATTATTTCAAAAAAAAAAATTTACTACATGATATTAAATTATTAAATAAGATACATTTTAACAAAGAAATAATAGTGACAAAATTATTTTTTTAAAATAGAGGTATTGCCACTTTAAGGCCTTTTCAAATAATACAATTACAAAAATGAAAAACAAATGGGTGGGGTGACCCTTCAAAGTTAACTTTACAGAATAAACAATAATTGAGATCAATTAAATTAAACAATGTTGACAACAAAAGCAGCTAAACAAAACACCAAAATATCAAAGAATAACATTAAAGAGAAATTCAATGCTTTCATAAGAAAAAATCCAGCTTTTCACTTGTTTAGAAAATGCATGTTGATTTGAAAGTTCCCTGATTGCAGATGGAAGTTGATTGAAAAAACGACATGAGGTAATATCATAGAAGTTACGAAACGCGGTTGTACGATATATAGGTATAGATACTAAGTTTAGGGAATTACTGCGCAAACCATAATTGTCAATCTGTCGGAAATTGAGATTCCCTGACCTCATAAAAAATAGTTTTTTATACGCTCCCCGTGTCCCAATTATCTCAGCCGCTGTATTTTCAGCTTTTTGATCTGAATAATTTCGCCTTATAGCCCGTAAAGCCCGCAAAGCTCATCGTGGAATCTCCTTTGACACACAGACAGGACCAAAAATCACTCGAAGAATCTTCCTCTCAAAAACAGCAAAGTTTCATCAGATTTTTTTCAGTGTCCGTGCTTCTGCCCCATACAACAGAACAGGGATTGGGGGGGGGGTGCAAACTATCTCAGAAAATAGTTTTGGTAATCTTGCTTTAACCTATTAAGTAGCACCTCGTTCCTCGTGGCATGATGGTTAGTGCGTAGGACTGTCATGCCGAAGGTGTGGGTTCGATTCCCAGCAGTGCCTCCTAAAAACAGAAATGTTTTATTCGAAGTACTGCCTCTTGCGAGGAACTGACAAATCCTCCAAGCGTTTATTTGTCATGAAAAAGTGCTTCTCAATTAGCCGTTCGGACTCGGTAAAAAACTGTAGGTTCCCTCCATTCCTGCCATCTCATTTAGCAGTTCGTACTCGGTAAAAAACTGTAAGTCCCCTCCATTCCTGCCAACAAAACTCGCACACAGGAATGGTTGAGAGTTGTAAGTCACTAGCCCCTGGTTCTCCACGAGCTGTTGCGCCACCCAATTTATTTATTTATATTCTTGCTTTAGCATTCTTTCAAAGGAAGACAAATTGCCTTTTGTATGAAATATATTCTGATAAGGGGAGGCAAATGCCCCTAGCCTTCCCCTTGCGTACGCCTTTGGTCATATGTGAAGCTAAAATCCATAAAGACATTTAGGGCTGGTCACGATACCAGAAAAGTCTCGGTATCGTTTGGTATCGGTATCGGAAACTGAAACGATACCGAGACCAAACCACCTTCAAAACACCCAAAACAATACCGGGACCAAACCGACACCATACCGATCCTTAAGTACCGAAATTTACCGAGACTCTCGGTGGTATCGTTTGGTATCGGCAGAAAAAAAATGAATTTTTGAATATAAGTACTAATTAATAATTTTTGTTCTTGGTTTGTCGAAAACGGCTCCACCGATTTGTATGATACTCTCAAAGTTACTTATTTTTAGCTAGAGGAAGGCTATGGAAACGATTTAAGTAAAATGCACCCACTGCCACGCCTATTTTTTAAATTATATCTTGGTTTCTCGGGAACGGCTTATACAATTGGAATGAAGCTTTCATAATTTTCGTAAACGGCTCGTAAGCGATTTGAAAGAAATGTTAGGTTCTTATCAACACTGAATGCGATCGAGACCGGGACCGATACCGAGACGAAACTTAGTCATACGATACCGAGACGAGACTTAGTAATACGATACCGAGACCGATACCCAGACGATACCGACATTTTTCAATTAAAACGATACCAAGACGATACCAATAAAAGTCTCGTTTGGTTTGGTATCGTGGCCAGCCCTAAAGACATGGTGGGTATCAATCTCTAATTCCTGGGTTTTTTCCAAAATCTGTCGAAGTGTGAATATTTGATCGATGTAAATTTGCCTGGACAAATACCAACGAACGTTTAGGAGACTTATTCCTCTGCAGTTGGAATAGGTCAAAGAATCTCCTTTTTTGTGGACACAATGCAAAATGTGGGGGACCAAATTTTGCAGATGAGCTGGTACCTTGTACCAAATCGTCTCCTGCTGCTTTGGTTAATTCAGCTAGAAGTCTGTTCGTACCTGAGAAGTTGGCATTCTTCCCTCCTTTTTTGCCCGTACAGTTCCCGGGCTTCTCATTATATGGTTGAACTCATTTCTAGGCTTATGCGCCAACCAGCACTCGTCATCGAACCAGGAGTTTCGTCGTGGTCGCCTAGTAAAACCCAGCACATCAGTGGCGGCACTTCTGATGGCTATTATTGACAATGTCTCTAATGGTCCTCTGTACTTGATACTAGTGGCAGGCTTGCTGATAGATTAAGAGAGGCATGGATTGAGAAAGTTCTGGCGGTCTCTTTCGAATCTAGCTTTTCGACGACATCCAATCGCACGACCCCAATCCTGGAGGACCAGACTCTTAAATAACTCCAAGAATATAGATCCAGATAAGGCCGCTCCTTATAGGCCTGAGCTTCGAATAGTTGAAGTAGCCCATATAAGGTGTTCACCGAGTAGTTCAACCATACTGGAACTGTAGACGCCATCTCTTCTCGATAATTTATCCGCTGCCATCCAATCGTTAGGGCGCCTTGGTGGGAACACTCGTTGGTTGCATTATAATCAGTAGTAACAGCCTACTCCACTTCAACCTGTCGGCCATGGGAGGCCCTTCTGCAAGAAATTAGTTCCACGAGTTTCTATTACGGCGATTGACCTTTTTTGTAGATTTTTGCTTGGTTATGTACAAATATTTTTAAAGGTTGGCAATGGAGCTATTCCAGAACAGAGATCATTTTGAAAAAATTTTCGTGGATCCTAAGAATTGCTTTCGCTTTACCTTTTTTCACAATGGACCAATTTAGGATCTAAGGCTAGGACCGCACTTGCGATTTCAATTGCGCGAATGATTAGTCGCCAGAAATATAACATATGAATTTGAATTGGAATGAACGCACATGCTACCTAGAAATCGCGACGATTAAAAGTCGAAAATTTGTTCCATTTTTCTGGCGATGCGACTGTTGAAAGTTAAAATGAAACAAACGGACTCAGATGGTTGTGCTGACACTTACGATTTAAAATAGCGCGACTAACAAATCGTAGTCACCACTAGAAATAAAATGCACGACTGGGTCGCACGAACTTGATATTATGTTCAAGACACTGCGGGTTTAAGAAAATTGTATATGGAATGTACATGGAATTTATGAGAGAAAAATGAAAACAACTCTTTTGACAGCTTGAGGTGAAAAAAGAATGCCATCTTAATTGATTGAATTTGATGGTAAAAGAAAAAAAAATTTTGAATCGTTGGAGCGGTTTTTTAAAAAATAAATTTTTTATACATATATAAAATTCTTAAAACATTTTTAAGAACAAATTTTGGTATGCAAATCTATGGTATGTAATAATGTGTATATACAAGCAAAATTTGAAAAAAAAATTGTCAACTCGTCTTTAAGATATCGAATTTTCAAAAAAGAAAATTTGAAACTTTTTTTAAAAGTCCAAAACCTTTTTTTTGAAAATTTTTATATGCAATATTATTTAATCTTATCTGAAGTTTGTATATTAAAAAAAAAATTATCTAAATCCGTCAAGCTGATAACGAGAAAATTCAAAATAAAAAAATACGTTCTCTGACAGGTACTAACGGGTGATTTTTTAGCTGGTTTGGTTTTGGCAACACTGGTTTTGACAGCTGACGTGTGTTTAGTACCTTGTGTCACTGTCAAACAGCTTCAGTTTGGTTTGCAATTTAACCATGGATCGTCTTACAAATGAACAACGCTTGCAAATTATTGAATTTTACTATCAAAATTCGTGCTCGGTTCGAAATGTTCATCGCGCGCTGCTTCCATGAGCGATGAGGCTCATTTTTGGTTGAATGGTTACGTAAATAAGCATAATTGCCGCATTTGGAGTGAAGATCAGCCAGAAGCATTGCAACAGCTACCAATGCATCCCGAAAAAGCCACTGTTTGGTGCGGTTTATGGGCCGGCGGCATTATTGGGCCATATTTCTTCAAAGATGATGCGAATCGCAGCGTTACTGTCAATGGTGAACGCTACCGAGCGATGATAACAAACTTTTTTTTACCCGAAATGGAAGTTCTTGACTTGCATGATATGTGGTTTCAACAAGACGGTGCCACATGCCACACAGCACGCGAAACAATGGCGCAATTGCGAGGCGAGTTTGGTGAACAGTTAATTTCACGTTTCGGGCCGGTCAATTGGCCGCCTAGATCGTGCGATTTGACACCATTAGATTATTTTTTGTGGGGGTATGTCAAGGCTAATGTCTATAGGGAAAAGCCCGCTTCGATTGACGCACTGGAAGCCAACATCCATGCATTCATTCGTGAGATACCGGCCGATATGTGTGAAAGAGTATGCCAAAATTGGACTCAGCGGATGGGCTACCTGAGACGCAGCCGCGGTCAACATTTGCATGAAATTATCTTTAAACATTAAATTGCAAGGTTCAAACTATCGATTCAAATAAATATTTCATTCATTTTTTCGAATTTTTTGTGTTTTTTTTTTTTTTAAAGTTCTAAACCTCTTATAAAATCACCCGTTATTAATAGTAGCTTAGTGTAAAATTTTATAATCTTTGGTAGTAGATCGTACTAATTTAAGTATATGAAAAAAGTTTAATCAAAATCATAGGAGTCGTTTTTAAGCAAAAAAAAATATTTTCCTTTGCGGTTTTTTAACTTTTGTATGGAAGGTACCGTTATTTTTTCATAAATGTAAAATTTTTTCGAAAAATATTTTTGAGATTACTAAAAAACTCTTAAGGACGGTCCACACTATGCCGATCAACATTGTTGGTTAACATTGTCGATCAACATGCTAGTGTGTACGTGAAAACTTTCGTAGCAAACATTTGTGTGGTTTGGAATTTTTTGATTGATGCGTCAGGATCCAACCGAAGGGTTCAGGGTTCGAATCCTGGTGGTACCCAACTTTTTTTATTTTTTCTTGTGAACAATAAAGTTAAAACGATATTATTAACATTAAATACTTATTCACAATAAATATTGCATTTTTCATCTAGTAAAAATGTGATTAATAACGCATAAAACCAATAAATTATGTTCATGAATTTAAAACCCTACAAATGTGTTCAATAAAATGAAATTTGTTGAACAGCTTTGTCGATCGCTATCCATTTGAATCGGGTTACGTTCGGGTCAACAAATGTTGATTGGCTTTGTCGATCAACACGTCTACACTTACTCAACACTGTTGATCAACGATGTTGATCTACACAATTCGACATAATGTGGACGCGCCTTTAAATATGGAGTTTCAATAAAATCGATCGATATAGTTTTCGAAATATTTGATTTTCAAAAAAAAATTGAAACATTTTTTAAAAATCCAAAAAATATTTTTTCAAAAATTTTGGTAGGTACACAATACTATTTATATTTTCTGGAAGCTTCTGTATAAAAAAATAATTGAAATCGGTTATACCGTTTTGAGGAAAATCAAAATTAAAAAAAATGGTTAATAACCATTTTTGAAAAATAGTTTTCCACCCAAAGGAAGCCTTTACTATAAATTTATTTATTTTTTTTGGATTGGGTACGATATGTTGACTCTTAAAATATCGACTCAATAAGATCGACTTTTAAAATCTCGACAGAAAAAATCTCGACTGGTTAAAAGACCGACAGATCAAAATATAGACACAAATTTGACCGACTTTTTAAAATGTCGATTTTTTAAAATGTCGATTCTCAAAATGTCGACAGTGATCGAGATTTTATGAACCGAGATTTCAACAGTCGACTTTTTAAAAGTCAACATTTTGAAAGTCGACATTTTGATCAGATCATAATTTAGGGAATGATGTTTACAAGCGCGCGCTTGTAAACATCATTCCCTAAACTATGATCTGATCATTATTATCTAATATCGCATTGTCATAGTTCAATAAATCACATTTTTTGTAATTTAATTTTTGTTGTCTATATATTTTGACGTCTTAATTGCCCATTATTCAGGGTCTGTAATGTGTTTTAATATTAATACAATAAACAAAAACATCCAGAAAATGAGGCAGTTAAAAGTTCGAGATATTAGGTATAATGTAGGTAGGCAACAAAAATGCGTTCTATTGAACTTTCTTGAAGCTAAACAAAAGGTTATATAAAATTAATAACTACCTAAATAAGTAAATTATTATAAGAATCAAATAAGAACTTGTGTCTTAAATTTTTCACAGCATCAAAAAACTGTTGTTCCTGTTAAAAAATCAGACAAGAATTTATGATTCTTGAGTTTATAGTTATTCCGTGCAAACATTTAAGGCAGAGCTTTGTTCTTTAGGTTACTTTCAAATGACCGACAGACAAAATATCGACAAGTCAAAATGTCGACTGGTTAGAATGTCGATTTATATTTTATATCGACTTTTCTGTATTAAAAAAATTCAGACAAGTCGATATTTTTCTCGATTTCTATCAGGGCAGTCGACTTTTTGTCAAATCGACATTTCAAGCTGTCGACATTTTAATAAGTCGGTAAAAACAAAGTCGGTATTTTAACTTTCAAAAAAGTCGATAAAAGTCGACATTTTAACCAGTCGACATTTTTTTTTGTCGGTCATTCGTACGTAGCCCATTTTTTTTTAAAGAAAATTTGTCGAGCCGTTTTTGAGAAAAATACGATTATGTAAAATTGCTAAAAAAATTGTATGGCAGGTACCATTATTTTTGGTTCTAAAAAAAATGAAAAAAAAAAAACAAAAACCACTATGTAACAACTTACTTACTTACTTATCCGGCTCCCGATCCATGAAGGGTCTCTGCCTGAGATATTGAGCTCTTCCATCCTCCAGTCGTCGAGACCAAGCGCTCTTGCTTCTGTGACCGCCTGGTCTCGAACCTGGGGGCTGGGATTCGAAGATTTTCTTAGCTGGAGTGTTGTTGTCCATTCGCTCGATGTGGCCGAGCCAGTGTAGTCGACGTGTTTTGGCTCTTTGGACTACATCCACATCTTGGTACAGCTCGTACAGTTCACGATTGAATCTTCTCCTCCAATCGCCCTCTTCGCATATAGGACCAAATATCCGCTGAAGAATTTTTCTCTCGAAAGTGCCCAGTATCTATTCCCCTTTTCTTTTACTTGTCGTCTAGCACTCGGCGCCGCGCCACGTCGTAGAGTATAACTGGTAAAATTAGCGTTTTGTTTAGCGTGCACTTTGTCTTTCGAGAAAGGAGTTTTGAATCCATTTGTTAGGCCAAACCGAAGCAGCAGCGCGCAGCGGTTCGCTAGGGTAATTCTTCGTCGGATTTCCACTAAGGTGTCGTTCGTGGGATTGATGTTTGTTCAGAGGTAGGTGAACTCCTTGAATTCCTCGAAATTACTCCTACCAACAGTGACGTTTTGTCCTAGGCGATGGACAGATGAGGATTTGTTTGTTGATAGCATATACTTTGTTTTGTCCTCATTCACTTCAAGACCAACGCGTTTCGCCTGTTCATCAATAGCTGGTGAATGCTTCAAGTACAGCTCTCTTGGAGCAGCCAATGATGTTGATGTTGTCGGCATAGCCAAGCAGTTGAGAAGACCTGTTGAAGACAGTGCCTTCCATGTTAACCCCACTCTTGCGCACTATCTGCTCCAGGACTAGGTTGAAGAAATCACATGATAGCGCATCTCCTTGTCGGAACCCTGTTCACGTCTGGAATAACTCGGATGAGCTGTTACTCATTTCCATGTTGCACCGTGTATTTTGTAATCTCATACGGCTTAGCTCTATCATTTTTTCGGGTTCCCGAGTTCCGACATCGCAAATAGAAGCTCTTGGCGACTTATGCTATCATATATGCTGCTTTGAAGTCGATGAAAAGATGTTCGGGTCTTGATATGAAATTCGTTGGCATTTTTCAGGATTTGCCTCAATGTGAAGATTTGATCTATCGTTGATTTGCCTGGCTTGAAACCACACTGGTACTTGCCAATCAAAGTGTTGCAGAAAGGTTTTAGACGCTCACATAGTACGTTGGATAGGATTTTGTAAGCAACATTAAGCAGGGATATGCCTCTGTAGTTCTTGCAGGACATAGGATCGCCTTTTTTTAGATTGGGCATATGGAGCTATTTGACCAGTCGTCGGGCATACTTTCCTCCTCCCAAACTTGGATGATGAGCTGAAGCAAGCACCCTACCAGGACATCTCCTCCATACTTAAAGAGTTCCGCAGGTAGGCCATCCGAGCCGGCGGATTTGTTGTTCTTAAGCTTGTGGATGGCTTTCTTAACTTCTTCAGTACTGGGCGCTGGGACTGGATCTTCATTGACTGGTCTTATGCTTCTTTGTTCCTTTATTGCCTCCTCTACATAATGCCCATTAAGCAGCTGCTGGAAATGCTGATTAAACACGTCTACAATTCCCTGTGCTTCGGTGACTAGGTTCCCTTCACTGTTTCGAAGAGCTTGCGTGCCAGTCCTATAACCAGATGCCAGTTGCTTGGCTGTTTTGTAGAACCGGCGGGTGTTGGTGGCGGTGCTGGACTCTTCGAGATACTTGAGCTGAGAGGCTGCGGATGCTCGTTTCTTTCGGCGCAGGTTTTTTTCTCTTTCCTTCTCTTTTCACGGTACTCCTCTCTTGCTGCCCTTGTTTTCCGTTGCAGCATTTGCATTCGTGCATTTTCCGTCTCCTGCCTCAATACCGCGCATTCAGCGTCATACCACGGGTTCTTTTTTCTGGGTGGTTGATAGCCTATGGTGGTCTCGGTTGTCTCCTTAATGACTGGTTCCACTGCTTGTTGATGCTTGTGGCTGGGTGGTGTACGGCAGAGAGTTTCCCGGTCAATTGCTCACTGTAGTCTCAGGCTTTCTCAGATGTGCTAAGGCATGCGATGTTGAATTTCTTTCTTTCTGCGGTCTTCTTTTTCTTTTCATTGGAAAGTCGGGCTCTGAACTTTGTCACAACAAGAAAGTGGTCACGTTTGCACCTCGGAAAGTTCGCACGTCCAAGATGTTGCCAATTAGCACGCGGTTGATTTGGTTGGCAGTTCGACCATCTGGAGATCGCCAGGTTGCTGTGTGTATCCTTCACCTGGGGAACCTAGTGCTACTTATCACCGTATTACGAGCTGCAGCAAAGTCGATTATATAAAAAGACTATGTAATAAGTTTGAAGAAAATCGATCGAGCCGCTTAGGCTGTAGACGAACAGGAAGACAGACAGGCAGACAGAATTGTGTCACCCACTTTTTTGGTGTTCCTTATCATCGTAATATCATGTTTGATTGTTATCTCCAATTTTTTTTTTGCACGAATCCAAAACTTGCCTTTACCTATATCGCAAGTAAAAATCATACACGCACTTGCAATTTTCGATTTAACGATTATTTATAGCCGCAAGAAATGAGACACATGGTTTTAAATGTGAATTCACACATACGAGAATTTAAAATCGCTGCGATCAAAAAAAATGGAACCAGATCTAATTTTTGAGCGTTTTTTCTGTCGCAAAATTAAATAGACGCATGTGCGTGTGTGTGCTTTCATATTGAAAGCTTTATATTCTATTTTTTGCGACTAAAAAATCGCGCGATAGATAGCCGCAAGTGAGTGCATGGCAATTATTTGTTGCGATCCCAATTTTTTAATCGCACCGACTGAAAATCGCAAGTGTGGTCCTAGCCTAAGTGAGTCAGTTTCCATGACTGACAGCCACTTCAATCTAACCATTCATTTTACCAATGACGAGTTCTTATCTTATCAAACATAAATTTAATGCTTCTGAGGCCTTAAAATAAGGAAGCCAACCCTGCGGATGTCAGTGCCAAAATGTGGTGCAAAATGCAAAAAATGTCTTTTCTTTGTGGTTTGATTATTATATCTACTCGCTGCTGAGGGGTTGTGGTGCATAAATTTCCCTGCAAGTGTGCCTTGAAATTTTTGAACTCGTTGATGTTGTTTTAAGTATAGCACCCTTGCTTCAAAAAATACCTTCACTTCATCATAAAGCGAATTTCCGTTTTTGAAGGTTTGCCATTGCTTTTTTAGCTATGTGCAAAGGAAGTCACCCAGGAAGATGAAAGTAAGGAATTTTAAGCTATCGCCTCCGATTTGATTGCATACAAAAGAATCAAGTTACACCAACGATTCTCTATATTATGGGGATACCTTCTATGTTCTATGGTGTTTTTCCTCTTTCGAGCATATCTGTTCTGTTACACAGAGGTGTTGACTTTTTGGTTAGATATGAGTTTATTTCTGAAGTGTAAAACACCGCAGCAGAAGACCGAACGAAAGTGCAGCCGGAAGGAAAGGAAGTCAAAATGATTTTATGCTGGTAAGCATTTCACCTGGTTCTGAAGAAGTATAAAATCAGGACTGAGTATGGGTGAAAACATTGTAAATTGAACTAAGTTTGGGGCAGATTGCATTCTTTAATATCCTGTGCAGGGACATAATAAACAACTTATCTATAATCGGAAGAAATGTCGTATATAATGTTGTATTTTAAGGATTTATAGTCCTTGAATTATTGCGTTTCGTTTGTGATGTTATTTTAGGTATCTCTGTGTTGACTTTTATTATCATAATGGTTTGAAGGAAATAAGTGGTAACAGTTAAGGTTGTTAAAGGGGAAGATACGGGAAAAAGAATGAAATACATTTATGATGCTCAGCCTTGTCTGAAAACTAGTTTAATTTAGCCTTGCTGAGGTTTAAACTGTTCCTAATCCTTGATTTAAGTATGTTTCAATACAAGTGTTTCAATGAAGTGAGACTGCATTCTATAAAGGTTCTAAGAAAACACAAATCAAATAATATGTCTTCCATGTCTTCATAAAAGGCGGACGCAAGGAGGGGCAGGGAGGGGCACATGTTATATTTCACACATTTTGTACACTGTCTTCTTTTGAATAATCTAAAAGCTAGATTTCTATACTTATACTTATTTTTCAATTATGGTTGGGCGTTGAAAGTAAGCGAGCAGTAACTGGTTGGCGTCAACTTGGGGAGGTCCAGTGATTCAACAAATACTACACGTCAATTGGGCTTGTTCTGATCCATCTGATACTGGTCTCAACCATACTGACTTGACTTTTTGAACTTATAGTAATAAGTTCAAGTGTTTAAAAAAAGCAAAAAATAGCAACACTAATCTTCTGTGGGAAAGACTGGCTGTATAATTCGGCTGAAATCTTGACCGAGCCTTTGAGAAGGATTGTGCTCGGCGATTGAACATAAAGAGTAGTGATTTACTGACATTGGATTGTGCGACCTGCTGTCCCTAAGCTTAACAGTTGTCAGGCACAGCCTCCACCAATAGAGAAAATAATTATAACGTCCTCTGACTTATAAACAGAAGCTTCTAATACTGTGAAAAGTAGAACTAGGCGTCCACGGCTACGAATCCACAAAGCAACCTGGCGCTTCCCAATTGTCGATACGCCAATCAAATCGACCATGTGTTATTCAACGGAAGATACGCCACTAACATCTAAGCGTGTGTCCTTTTTGAGGGGCAAGCGTCGAATCTGACCATTTCCTTGTTGCAACAAGGTTATTGGCTCTACAATCAAATGAAAAGAAACTACGAACCGATATAAGGACGAAATTCGACGTTGGTCACCTTAGCATACCTGGAGTCGCTATCGCTATAGCCTGCAATGAGCATCTGAGCGAGAAGCTCTCCACTGTGCATTCACCAGCGACAGACGCTAACAATTAGTGATCCCAGTACCGCAATACCACCAAAGAGGCAGCCGAACACAGTAAACTACCAACTATTTCCGAAAAAGAACGCGAATATGCTGCAGCGTAAAACAAGAGCAAAGAGAGAGTAGTATCGATCGACAAGGAGAAGAGAAGAAAATATAAGACCCTGCTTTGAAGAAGAGGGCGTACGCAGCATCCCAGCTCTAGGAGATCGAAGAGTCTCACGAGTAAAACAACATCCGGAAGTTTATAAACACGCCAAGCAACTGGCTGTTGGCTTTAAAAGTGGAACGGAGGCATTTCGAAACGGCGCAGATAACCTGGTCATCGAAGCACAGGGAATAGTAGATGTGCTCAAGAGGCATTTCCATCATCTGCTGAATGGGCATCAGGTAGAGCGAGAAATATGATGAGATGCGAACCCAACTCCAGTAAATAAAGACACAGTACCACCTTCTAGTATAGAAGAGGTAGAATTAGTTACAGAAAAGCTCAAGCACCATCAAGGTCACTTCATCTGATTGTTTACCAGAGGAGGTCTTCAAGCACGTAGGGGATGTATTAAAAGGGTGCATGCATCAACTTATCAACCAAGTTTGGATGGAAGCAAGCATGCTCAATGACTGGTCTATCACAACAAAGGTGATCCTATATGTTCTGAAAAAATTGTCAAGACCTGATTCTGATAAACGTCGCATAAGGGATCTTATCCAATGCACCTACCTACCGCGTAAGCGTTTTAAGCCGTTCTGCAACACGATAATTGGTACCAGTATGGCCTCCAGCCAAGCAGATCGACAAAAGACCAAATATTCACTCTCAGGCAAATCCTGAAAATGTAGTACCTCTTGGCATAATGGTTAATTTCGACTATCATGCCGAAGGTCTGGGTTCGATTCCCAGCCACTGCCACCTAAAACAGAAATGTACTGCCTCTTTCGACAAAGTGTCAAACCCTCCAAGAGTATACTTGTCATGGATAAGTGCGTCTCATCTAGCCGTTTGGACTCGGCATAAAATTGTAGATCCCCTCCATTCCTGCCAACAACACGCGCACAGGAAGGATTGAGAGTTGAAAGTCCCTAGGCCCTGGTTCTCCAAAAGCTGTTGGGCCACCAAATTTACTATTTAAATCCTGACAAGGACCAACGAATTTCATTAAATACTCACCATAAATTCATCAACTTCAGACTAGAGCCGAAGTAGTTAAGGAGTTCATCTACTCGGTGAAAATATTAATCTCACGATCGACATGTTAGTGAAGGTCCGTAGAAGAATTAACATAGCAAATCGGTGCTACTTCGGTTTGACGCAATTGATAGTTTCTTCTCACACGTTTGTAGATAAAATGAAGTGCACGCTCCATTAAAGCCTTTATACTGACAGTCCTGCACCGAATGTGAGACGATAAGAAAAACACGAGAGCTGACACTGGGATCCTTCGAAATAAAAATTCTTCGACGGATATTTGATCCTCGAGATGGAGGAGAACTGTGAACTCTATGAGCTGTATCAAGATGTAGATCTATAAGTAGTCCAGAAAATTAAAGCACGTCAGCTACATTGGCTCGGCCACATTGATAAAGAATAATGCTCCAGTCAAGAGAGTCTTTGAATCCCAGTCCCCAGGTTCCAAAGAACGAAGAAGATCGATTCTCCGGTATAAAGACCAAGCCATCATAGATACTAGAAAGCTTTGTATATAGATGAATGGAAGCAGCGTGCTCAGATCGCAGAGGCTGGAAGGCTGCCGTGTCTGTAACTTTGATCCTTCATGGATTGGGAGCTGGATAAGTAAGTAAGTACTAATTTTTTAATGAGTCCACCCCCCTCCCCCCCTAATTGACATCCAGCGTACACCCTTGGTCTTCATCTTTTGAAATTTGATCAATTTTTTGACAATAGAACATTCCAGGCAGACCCAAAAAAGCAGTCGTAAATTTCATAAAAATTTCAATCTCTAGACGGGAACGCCCATAGAACCTGTCACTCATTATTCATACTTTCTTGCCATCGTATCGGAATGCCCATAACAAAATGAAGAGCTTCAAAATGAACAACTATTTTCCTTGGTATGATATCATCATTATCATAATACACTACAGTTCATTCAATTTTAAAAACACCAAAGTAAAGTGAAACTCATTGGAATAAATAGCCCACAAATTGAAAATAATACCGCCTCATCCCATTTTTATTTTTTTTTTTTTTTTTTTTTTTTACACTTGAAAGGAGACTATTTACACATTTTGCTTCTTTATAAGAGCACCATTCTGGTGTCATTCAAACTTTATTTGAATAGCCCAGCCCTAAAATGTTAAGTACACTTGCGTTGAAAATCCTCAATCCTCAATGAGGGTTGTTTTTTTTTTTATTTTTTTTTTTTAATAGAGCAAAAAATTAAATTTTAAAATTTCAAGCAAGTACCTAAATGGAAGTTTCATTAGAATAAATTTTTTTTAAATAAAAATAAACTTCATCCTGGAGAAATATTGATTTTTTTGTCTATCCCCAATTTTAAATTGTTGGTATACCACCCTCCTTTAATAGGAACAAAGATCAATAGCCAAATTTGTTTTTTTTTCTTCTAATTTTCTAAGTGAATTGATATCAATTACTTAGTCAACTTTAAAGCGCGAAAAATTCCACTCCCTCAATGAAATTCTTTTGTTTTTACTCCTCGAAATACCAACATATAGATTTTATTTTTCTTCTTTTTTTCCTATAGGTATAGAAGGGGATAAAAATACTTCAGGGATTAAACATCCAAAGGAACATTATGGAAAAAATAATGACAAATCACTTTCGAGATAACAACCATTTAATCCTGCCGCACAATATTTTTTCCTTGAGTAACCCTTATGAGATCCTTCATAACGCGGAAGCAAAAAGGAAAAAAGAAAAAACAAGTTCTTCACCATATCCAATTAGTCCATTGCACACACCCAAAAGGAGTCGAAGAAAAAGGAACAAAAAGGGTATCATCTCGAAGAAGAAATTACTCCAACTCTATTCTTTCGACCCGGCTATAACAATTAATCGCATCTTTATTTTTCAAAACTTCAAGGCAAAGGCTGGATGGCAGGCATATTGTGTCGGCGGGAAGGGCTAGACCCTGAAACAAACAACTATGATGCGCACCTTTAATTTTTCACAGCAGCATGGCATATTATCTTTATAATATCCTTTAAGAAGCATCAAGGACTCTTGGTCAATCTGCCTACTTTTTTGTTCAAATTAAACGAGTGATGCTTAAATTAAAGTGCTAATAATGGTTAGAAAATAGGCGAAGAGATTATTTGGATTTTCATATAGACACAGCCAAGCAGCGAGTATAACCACAGTAATTGGGTAATTTATTTGCGAACTCAATTAATTTAATATGCCGCGAAATAATTATTTGTCTTTCTCATCAGAAGGAGTTTTAAGAGAGTGCACTTGAGTTCATTAAACTTTTTATTGAGTTAGAGAAAAGGCTTTCAGATCCTTTATGTTCTAGAATAATTGTCAAAATTATCTCGATTTTTAAGACAATTTTTAAAAAATTTAAAAGAAACTCGTAATAGTAAAGTTGAAAAAGTTAACCAACATCTCTTGCGTTTCTCTTGTGCTTAATATTCCATTATGTCTCTACCGAATTGAAAATATCTTTCATTTCTGCTATTTTTAAATTGGGACCAAGACAAAAAGTCTGGCAGGATGTTTTGGCGCCTGCGGTAGGGACGAGGGGTTGAAAATAGTGGTTTTCAGACTATTATGTTAGGGGCACATATGCACTCAATTCACTTATTTAAAATGGGAAATGATGCTGTGTCATTTTCTTTAAGCCCACAGAATTTAATTTTAACGGTCCTTCGTTTGGTGAATTGATTATTCAAATTCTGACTAGCAGAGTCATCAAATCAAAGCTAGGTGGCTGCTAGAAGAGGTCTGTCAGTAGAGGTACACTGCAAGGCAGTATCCTATCTCCCTATTTTGAAAAAAATTATTTTGAAAACTTTGTGGTCCAGTCAGGAAACCGAAACTCCTGCGCTTTTAATAGGGGGGACTTACTTTTATATTTGTAATTAATTTTTGAAATGTTAAGGATGTAATTTAGCTTGAGACGGGAGTCATTGTCCTGTCGCCATTTCCAAAAATGGTGTCCAATCGGTGGAAATTTAAAATTAAAAAAAAAACTCGTGATACGGCGCAGGGTTAAAAGTCCAGAAGCCAAAAGTCCATAATGGACTTTTGACCCACTTGGGTGGGTTAAAAGTCCATAAATGCACTATGCACTTTTAACCCACCCAAGTGGGTCAAAAATCCAGAAAATTTCTTATGCACTATTGGCCCATCGTTTATGGAATTTTGGACCACTAAGGTGAGCCAAAAGTCCATAATTATGTTAAAACTTTCATATTTCCTTTTTTGTTTACTAAAATGAGTATTACAAATATTTCTTGCACTCTTTTTATACAATAATATTGAGTTTTGAGAAAACGACATTACTATGTTTTTGGATATGTTTTTTGGGAAATTTGAATTTTCGAAAAATTTGATTAGCTTAATTATTTCGCGCGCATTTTTATAATTTTGCTAACTGAACTTTTAAAACAAATTTTCAAAAAAGTGAGCTCAATAAGTCACTTAGAAAATTTTAAAGAGATATAATTTTCGAATCGAAGTTTTGTGATACACGGAATTTTAATATTTTTCGAAATGATTTTTATGAAATTTGAATTTTTGAAAAATGCAATCAGGTAATTTTAAAAATTTCGCGCGAAAAATATTAAAATTCCGTGTATCACAAAACTTCGATTCGAAAATTATATCTCTTTAAAATTTTCTAAGTGACTTATTGAGTACTTACTTTTGGAAATAACTTTTTTTGAAAATTTGTTTTAAAAGTTCGGTTAGCAAAATTATAAAAATACGCTCGAAATAATTAAGATAGTTAAATTTTTCGAAAATTCAAATTTCCCAAAAAACATATCTAAAAATACAGTAATGTCGTTTTCTCATAACTCAATATTATTGTATAAAAATATCAAGTGATTTTTTTTAATCATATTTTTCAATTTTCCCAAACCCTAAACAAAAAGGGTATTCATACAACAGCGTAAACTCGTCGTAAACGTTGTAAAGATTTAAACTTCGTAAATCTGTCAAACTTTCCACACAAATTGTGACATAATTACGAAGTTTTAAACTTTACAACAATTACGACGACTTTACGCTGTTGTATGAATACCCATAAAATAAAATTAGATGTAATTAAATCAGCGAAAACTTTGTAAGTACGTGTTCTGAATTTGCGATACAAAAAATTATCAATTGTTTCCACTCGCCTAATGGAAGAACGCCGAAAGTGCCAAACTCAACAAAAATGAAGTGTTATGTCCATTTTGCAGGCAAATTGTGACAAATAGCACAAAAGTTTTTTTG
This sequence comes from Dasysyrphus tricinctus, assembly GCA_963921185.1. Classification (NCBI taxonomy): domain Eukaryota; kingdom Metazoa; phylum Arthropoda; class Insecta; order Diptera; family Syrphidae; genus Dasysyrphus; species Dasysyrphus tricinctus. The sequence continues at coordinate 123,287,547 of OY992530.1, forward strand.
TAAATGTTTTTGAACCTTTAATTATGAATCTGTAAATTTTCTTGTTTCTTTTTTAATTGATATTCATTAATATTTTTCTGAAAATTTTGAAATAAATTGTTTTTTGGCTAAAGTATGGACTTTTGACCCATTTCCTTAAAAAATTTACGAACTTACGACCCACTTTCTTCTGGAGTCTTAGCTCACTTGGGTGGGTTAAAAGTCCATAATGCATTTATGGACTTTTAACCCACCCAAGTGGGTCAAAAGTCCATTATGGACTTTTGGCTTCCGGACTTTTAACCCTGCGCATGTATCACTTGGAAAATTTTCATGATCAAAATAACGATTGATGTGTTCAAAGATAGGTGCTCAATTGAACCACCGTCAGGTAAAATTTCAGTGTTGCCACTTTTCGGGAATATACTTTTTTTTATGTCAAAGACCGGGATTTCCACTTTTTGGGTATGAAGACGGCAAACATGCGTTGAAAAAAAAGGTTGATATTTAAAAAGATATAGGTGTTGAGTAGAAGCACCTTCGGTTAATATGTCTGTGTTGCCACTATACTCGGAATAAAACTTTTTTTTATGTCAAAGTGTTTGATTTCTAATTTTTGGTAGTGTCATTGTACATCCACTGTATAGTATTCTCATGAAACACGATTTTGTAGGTTGACATTTGGTCGATAGGTTAGCTGTGATCGCCTTACCGAGATCCCTTAACAAAAATTAGGATTACATTTGGACACTAGATGGCCACGAGCTTTTTTTCTTCATGAGAATACTATAGAATTTATATACAATGGTAGTGTTCAATATTTTTAACGTAAAAAAAGTTGCGGAATCGCGTCAAGATGTCAAACGCGTGCTTTGAAAATAAGTTGCAGGTTTCGTTGTGCTCAAATATTAAAAGTCAGTATCAAAGTCGAAATCCCACAGTTTGACATAAAAAAAATACAAATACATATGTTTCCGAAAAGTAGCAACACTGAATTTCAACCGGAGCTGCTTCTACTCAACACTTTTCTTTTAAGACGTCAACTCTTATATTCCCAACATACTTTTGGCATCTGAATTCAATTATCAAAAAAGTGGTGGTTCCATCAGTTGACATAAAAGAAGGGTGTTCCCGAAAAGTGGCAGCACTGAACTTTTGCACCTATTTTTTATGACATAAATCGTTATTTTGATCATATAAATTTTCCAAGTAATTTACGAATTTTTTTTATTTTACTGTTTTTTACAGATTTTCAAAAATGGCGCCTTTTAGTTACAGGATTACAACAATGACTCCCAAGCTGATTTTCAACGTTAGCATGTCAAAAATAGATTTCGAATACAAAAGTAAGGTACCCCCCTACCCCCAAGTATTTCAGTTTACTGATTGGGCGCCATATTTTAAAATAGCGTTCAAGCGAAAGGATTACGAAAATGACTCTCAAGCTTAATATCATCGTTAGTGTCTAGGCAAGGCATGAATTCCAATCATAAAAAAGGTCCCCACCAAAAAGCGCAAGGGAATCGGTTTGCTGACCGGACTACATGGGCTGAACGGTGTGGTCTGGGAGTCAACCCTCATAAAACAGAGCTTGTTCTATTTTCAAGGGAATATAAAACGCCTCATGTGATGTTCAAAGGGTAGACACGGTGCATTCAAGAGGACACAAGCGTCCACAAGCTTTTTTTCAAAGCGAACCTCTGTCTATCAACTCCTACTCTCACCTCCAAGTGGTGAACATCGGGTGTTTAGTACCTTTAACTGAAGATGGGGTTCCAATCCCTGTGGACGGTTTAAGGGGGCATTAAACGAGAGAGGGGGGGATGAGTGTTCCCACTAAGGCACTTCTCCTTCATCCAGGTGGCAGCGGAAGAATTCTCAAGATGGAATCAACGGTGGCGTCTACAGTTCCAGTTAGGCTGAACTACTTAGTGAACACCTTATACGGGCTACTACGACATATTCGGAGCTCAGGCCTATAAGGAGCGGTTAATCCGGCTCCCCGCCCTTGGAGTTATATATATAGGGTCTGGTCCTCCAGGTTGGGGGTCGTGCCGTCGGGGTGACTTCCCGGCCACGTAAAGCTATTTTAGTTGCGAAGCATCAACAAGCCTCGGATACGGACGGATTTACTGTTGACGAACCAAGCAAACGAAATAAGGACAACGAACTTCGGATCTGCACGTGGAATGTTCTGTCTCTCTATAGACCACGTGCAGCCGAACATTTAGCGGAGGCCCTAGACTGCTACAAAGCAGACATCACCGCCATCCAAGAAGTGCGATGGGATGGGCCGGGCAAAAGAAAACTGAAAGACTGCGATATCTACTACGGTGCGACTGTTACTGACCACAAGGGCAGCGTCTTTTCGGATGTGGATTTGTTGTTAGAGGCAGACTGAGGCAAGAGGTCTTGAGTTTCAATTATGTGAACGAACGCCTCACGACTATTCGCATCAAGGCTAAATTCGCCAACATCAGCCTGATATGCGCGCATGCCCCCACAGAGGAGAAAGATGACGACACCAAGGACGAGTTCTACGAGCTCCTGGACAAGACATATGAGCAATGCCCTAGCTATGACATTAAAATTGTCTTGGGTGATTTTAATGCCAAACTGGGAAGAGAAGACGTCTTTGGTGGCACAATCGGAAGATACAGCCTGCACGACACTACATCCGATAACGGACTCAGGCTAACCGACTTTGCTGCGGGGCGAAACGTTGTGGTAGCTAGTACGCAGTTCCCGCATCACGATATACATAAGGGGACATGTCGAATTCCTGGTCAATCAACCGCCAACCAAATTGACCACATTGCGATCGACGCAAGGCACTCCTCCAGTATCAAGGATGTCCGAACGTTCCGAGGAGCCAACGTTGACTCGGACCACTACCTCGTTGTAGCAAAGGTAATGCTACGGATATCCAGACCAAAGCCAAAACAGGGAAATACTGTCAGGAAGTTCAACGTCGGACGACTACTGTCGCAAGAAATCGCCAGGTCCTTTTCCGATCGAGTCTCTCGCGCCCTCTTAACTAGTCCTTTGCCACCAACTGCAAACATCGAGAACCAGTGGAAAAACTGCCAGGAAGCCAGAGATGCCGCCTCTGACGTGCTGGGCTTCGCACGACCACCACAGCGAAACCCCTGGTTCGACGAGGAATGCCGGCAATTACATGCAGCCAAACAACAGGCATACAAAGCGGCGCTGCATAGAAGGACCAGAGCTGCTCGCGAGCTCTACGAGCAGAAGAGGAAAGAGGAACACAAGCTTCTTAAAAAGAAAAAGAAAGAGCATGAGAAGCGCGCGATCGAGGAATTAGAGGGATGCCACTGCAGGAATGAAGTTCGGAAGTTTTACCAAATAGTAAAAAGAACCTCCCAAGGTTACAAACCCCGAACCGAAGCCTGCAAGGACGATCAGGGGAACATCGTGGTGGAATCGCAGTCGGTGCTGAGGATATGGAAAAATCATTTCTGCAAATTGTATAACGGCGATGACGAACCGAATTCCGCTACCATGCAAATTGCACCATTCAACCTGGACGACGTAGGCCAGCAATTCCGTCCACCCGATCTTGACGAAGTGAGGATAGCCATATCTAAACTTAAGTCCAATAAAGCTGCTGGGGCTGATGGCCTTGCGGCTGAGCTATTCAAAGCGGCTGGCGATGAATTGGTTAGGAGTATGCACCAGCTCATCTGTAAAATATGGTCGGAAGAAAGCATGCCCGATGAATGGAACCTCAGTATTGTTTGCCCGATCCTCAAGAAAGGCGATCCTCTGGACTGCACCAACTACAGAGGCATCAGTCTTCTTAATATCGCCTACAAGATCTTCTCTGCCGTACTTTGTGAACGCCTGAAGCCATTCGTCAACAACCTGATAGGTCCATATCAGTGTGGCTTTAGGCCAGGGACGTCCACCATCGACCAAATATTCGCACTACGGCAGATCTTGGAGAAAACCCAGGAGTTCCAAATCGATACCCACCACCTTTTTATCGATTTCAAGGCCGCGTATGACAGCATCTATAGAGACGAGCTATATAGAGCAATGTCTAGTTTTGGCATCCCTGCCAAACTCGTCCGTTTGTGCAGGATGACGATGGAGAATGCACGCTGCTCCATCAAGGTCGGCAAAGACCTCACCGACACCTTTGATGTCAAAAAAGGTTTTTGGCAAGGCGACGCGCTGTCATGCGACTTCTTCAACATCGTTCTTGAAAGAATAGTGCAAAACTCTCACGTCAACACCAGAGGCACAATCTTTCAAAAGTCCGTCCAATTACTCGCTTACGCTGACGACATTGACATAATCGGACAAACAAAGCGTGATGTCAGTGGTGCTTTTGTGAGCATTGAGAAGGAAGCCAAGAAGATGGGTCTAACGGTGAATGAAAGCAAAACAAAATATATGCTGTCCACAAGAAAGGACACCCAACACCGACGTCTCGGACAGAACGTCACTATAGACAGCTATAATTTTGAGGTAGTCAGAAACTTTGTCTACCTAGGATCCGCTATAAACTCAGCGAACGACACCAGCGCTGAGATCAAACGAAGAATTACTCTTGCCAATCGCTGTTTCTTTGGGCTAAGAAGGCAATTGAGAAGCAAAGCCCTCTCTCGAGCAGCTAAACTGTCCCTGTATAAGACGCTTATCATCCCGGTCCTGATGTATGGTGCAGAGGCATGGACACTGCTAACAGTGGATGAGAACGCGTTAGGCTGTTTTGAGAGGAAAATTCTCCGGGTGATTTTTGGTCCCGTCTGCATAGATGGGGAATGGAGAAGAAGATACAACAACGAACTGTATGGGCTGTACAGCGACACCGACCTAGCCACAAAAGTGAAAAGCCAACGACTGAGATGGCTGGGTCATATAGAGCGAATGGACACCAATGCTCCGGCCCGGAGAGTCTTTGAATCCAACCCCGTGGGACAACGCAGTAGAGGTGGACAGCGTAAAAGGTGGCGCACGCAAGTGGAAGAGGACCTCAACCAACTTGGCGTGCGAAACTGGAGACAGCTAGCTAGAAACCGAGCCGGCTGGAAGAAGCTTGTTGGTTGAGGCCCTGGTCCACCCCGGACTGTAGCGCCACCTTAAGTAAGTAAGTAAGTAAGTAAAATGCCTCATGTAGATCTTCTATCTATCTAAAGTTCTCCACTTACATTCACGGATCGGATCAAGCAAAATATTTGGGTCTTATTTTGGAGAAAAAGTTAAGCATGAAACCAAATATGCAAGAAAAAATCCGAAAATATTCAAGTACTGTTAAATTGCATTAGTTAATATAGAAGCAGAATATTAAGTGAATAATTTCAAGCCCAAGCAGTACTCGTATTTATGTACAATTAAAAGTAATTAAAATCATACTTTATGTTATTCTAAACTGTCAACCAGGGAGACAGCAATGCCATGCTTTAATAATTGTAAAGAAAATTGTCATCTTTACTCCTTACAGAATAATAAACCTTAATTATCTATCTTATTTAAACACAATAAAAAGTCAAAAAGACCACAGTGGAATTTTTGTCATGCATAAAGGCCGTTGGGAACAAATGGCGCCTTCAAACCTCGTTGTTCATAGATATTACTCACTGGCTATAAACTTCGGTAACTAGACTGATTCTCACTTACGGAGTGGCATTATGTTGGACTGCTCTATAGTTAAAGCGGTAAATTGCGGCAAACTAAGCAAAGTTCAATGCTCGGCTTGGTTTTGCCAAAGTTCAGCACATCATACGACACCCTTCGCCGCTCTAGACATTCTGCTTCATCTGACACCCCTCGATATTTTCAATAAGATTCCTCACAATGGACCAACAAAAACATTGACCATTCAATAATTCTGAATTCATTCAGATCACTCCCAAGTCGCACTGATCACACCATCACAAAACTATACAGTTTGGCCAAAGCTTTCAAGTAACCATTCCTTCTAGAGCTCTCTGGGTGGATACAGCTGTCTTGGAAGATGAATCATTACATTCTTACACCGACTCGGATTGAAAACTTATGAGGGTTGGTGGAGGTGTGTACCTACTCAGATAGACCAAAACTAAGTCTCTCCTTCCGTCTTCCTAAACGTATGTAGCGTGTACCAAGTGAAACTAATGGCAATAAAAGAAACATTGTCTTGGCTGAAAGAAACAGGCATCCGCATTTTCTCAGCAGGTATCATAGCTCTGGAATCGGTCTTAACTAACTCTATAAAACAGCTTTAAACAAGGCCGAAAAATTGCTAAAAAGCTACAACATTACCTATTCTTCCTAATAAGTCAGATATACATAGGTAGGTACATTTCATATATGTATAACCCATCGCTGCATGTAAACTTACGCTGAGAGAATAAACCTTAGTTGGAACAATATCACCACTTGATTGGCAAAAAAATAAATCCGGATTTAAAGCGATCTAATTGTTTGATATCTCTAGGGGCCAGTTTTTCAGTTCTGGGTTAAATCTGAGTTAAAGCAGAGTTAATCGTGAAAATAAATTAGCTCCCAGTTAACTCAGGAACAGTTTTTCAGTTGAAGATTAACTTTATCTTTCAGATGTCAAAAATCTAGGGCTATCGATGTGCGGCATCGGAAAAGAGATGGCACCACAACGGAATTGCACTGAAAATAACTTTCCTTATCGAACTCGCAATGGCGCCACAACTGAAAAGGCCCTCAATTTGGTCCCTGTGTTAACTCACTTAACTAGGTATGTTAACTCGGCGTTAACTTAGTATTTCATTTGACTGAAAAACGCGTTTTTGGGGTTAAATTAGGCTTAAAACCCGAGAATAGGATGAACTTGCACTGAAAACTGACCCCTCTTAGTAGATTGCACATCAGCTCCATGATAGGTATCATAACTGGCAACTGTCTTATAGGCCAGGACGCAACGCGTTTTGGCGTATATTTTAATTTTTTTTTTTGCAGAACTTGTATGAAGGAGGAAGAGATATAATCGATTCGTCATCTTCTATGCACGCGCTCTGCTCTATCCCATAGACGAAGACTTCATCTTTGTGATTTCTTTTTCAATTTTTCTAAAAGTCTTTGGAGGCACATCGATAAGCAAAATATTACTTTAAGCCCCGCTCTCCCCTATTACGTATAGTAGATATATGAGTATCCCTTTATTTTCAAACACTGTGACTGTAGCATAACTGCAAAAAAGCTTAAAGTCTTTCAAATATTGTTGATATTTCGACTTCAACTATTTAGTATCTTAACTATGCCATCCATAAAAATTCACATTTATTTTCAACTTCTTGGCTTTCCTATTTCGTGACAAATATTTTGGTTATTTGATTTATTTTGCATCCAAACAAAAAACAAATACCAACAAAAACAAAATATAACAAAACAAATACCTACACAATGTTTTTCAACAAATGTCAACATAAGGACATCTTAATCAAGTCCTTAACTTGACCACAATTGTGCGTTTGATTAACATGTAGGTACCTACCCCGCTGAATAAGCAAACTTCGTTTTTCAACAACAGCAACAAAAAAAATCGTGTTGATCCTTATTTAAGGATATAACTAAACGACAAAAGGAAAATTCCATGTCACTAGAAGCATTATCCCCAGAATATCCGATGTGATAAATAGCCACAGCTAATTTCAACAACCATATCCACACTCTTGCTCTTCGTCATCTATTTATAAAATGTAGGTATACCTTAGGAAGGATGATTCCCCAGTGAACTGCTGTTGCCTCCACGAGGCGCGCCAGCCGCCTGCCGACGGCAAAAAAAACATTCCGGGTCTACTTATATGGCAGCTTGAAGCGCGTTGCCGTCGCTCTTTAGTATACAGACGGAGCGCATATAGTAGTAGTAACCACCCTCTCGTCTATCACAACAACAATGAACAATATTCATTCGCTTGAGGGTCAATATATCTTCGGCGGCATTCGACTTCATGCTGTGATAAAGACAAATGGTACGCACTCAATTTTAAGGAGCTACAGCCATCCAGCCACTCATCCTTCAGTCCTTGTTCTTTTCGTGTGAATTTTCGGTATTTTTTCAATGGGAAAGGTCCTGTGTCAATACATATATAAATTCACGATTTTTTTGCTGTGCGAAACATCCCCAAAAACACCCACAACATATGACCAAAATGACAAGTAGACATAGCGGTAATCTCCGGAATGGAGTCCTTTTCGCATATAACACTTAAATGGCGATTAAAGCGAGTGTATCGTTACAAATTACCGCCTATTTCACTTCCGGCTCTGATGTAGCTAGAGGTGTTTATTTTTTGTTTGCTTGAATTGTTGTGTTGCCACATCCACACTATACCAACGCACGCCAAGCCGCATGTATCCTGTTGCTCCATCATGCTTAGATAGTATATGTCGAGTATGTGGAATTTTTGTTCAAGAGTCATGGGAAATCATTCCTTCAATCTATTTCATAGGCCGCATAGCCATAACCATAGACCATAGAGATTTGAATTTTCAATTGGTTCAATTAAGCGAGTGTGATGGCATTGTATAAAAATAGAGGAATTGGTGTTAGTTAGATATGAAATGGGTATAAATGCACCACACATAAATCTGTTTTTATAAATTTATGTCATTTATTGTAAACGGGTTGCATAAATCTGGCCAAAGGGGGTTAGCATATATTATTTGGCTTTGGACTGTGTCTGGATGCTGTTGCTGCTTATATGCTGATGATGGTGGCTGCAAAATTACAAAGCAATTAAATTGCCATTTTGTGCAATTTTACGTTTCGATTGTGCACTGTTAAATCAATTTGTCATTTTGTCGATTTATACAGCGAATAAATCAGGTTATTAAAGCTGCAGATTTATTATTCGATTTATTAAAAGTATGTACCTATGTAGGTACATTGTATGCATAACCATAGATAAGGTTTAATAATTTAGTAAACCCACAACTCATAGGACCGATTTCAATAATGTTTATGTTATATGTAGGTGAATACAAAAAAGAACCAAATGTAATCATATAACAAAAGAAGCATAAATACTTACTTAATATCACAACATATTTGTGCCGTTTGAATTTAAGTTTTAAACCGGGTTAAGCTAAAGCACTTAAGAAGATAGTTTTGGTTCTATTTTACACATGCTTTTCGCTTGTTAGCCGGGGCTGATTACATGGCATAGGTGTTTGTCTTTTTTAGTTCAGAATAGAGTCCGAGCATGTTCTGAACGCCCTTGGACCATACGTGTTGTGAGCGCTCTGAATTATTTTTGAAACCTACCTGAAAACTAGCTTTCAAATATCTACCTGTATTTCTGCATTAAAAGCCTAGTACATCGTTAAGTGAACAATCACCAGTGGAGAAAGTGATTTTTTGACATTGCTCACTGGTACAGACTTGCGAGTTGCGAATGTGTTCTGAACGTTTGACGTTTAAAGCCACAATGCCTCCAATGAGGCATTTTTCTTTAGTAATCGAACTGTCAGGTACTCACAAAGAGTTCCCGTACATTTTGCACGGGAATTGCTCCTGAACAAAAACTCTCCACGCGTTCACGGGTGAAGAAAAACGCACATATTGTATGGATTCGCTACATGATTCACAAGTATATTGTACCTAGACCTACTAGGCTTAACTCTGTCTGCTCAGTAAATTTTTTCTGAGCTCATAAAGTGCACTCGGAATACGCTCAGAACGTCAGAACACACTCAGAGCATCAAAAATAAAAATGAAGCAACATTTTTTTTTTGACAACTCAGACTCTGCTCTGTACTAAAAAAGAACAATTTTTATTTACAAACAGGGCTGTCGAAATACAGCTATTTCATTATTTTGACACCTTTTTGAAACTCCGTACTACTGCACTACTATAATACAACTAAAGTATTTACTGCTTTTTACTTACTACAAGCAAGTTTTGATTCGTGCAAAAAAAGAAATTCGAGATAACAATCAACCATGACATTACGATGATAAAGAAGACCAAAAAAGTAGGTGGCACAGTTCTGTCTGTCTGATCAACAGCCTAAACGGCCGGATCGATTTTCTCCAAACTTGGTACATAGTGGTTTTTGGTGATTCTGGCCATACGTTTTCTCATTTTCTTTTTTTTACCAAAAATAACGGAACGTGCCATAGAATTTTTTCATCAATTTTACATAATCGTTTTTTTCTCAAAAACAGCTCCACAACTTTTCTTAAAAAATTAGTAAATTTCTTTTGATAAAGGCTACCTTTGGGTATGAAATAGCGTTGCCAGACGTCCCGGATTTCAAGCATAAATTTAACTGTCCCACCGGGACAACTTTTTTCCCGGGTTGTGACCTAAAGCCTAGTACGCAGATCGAGCAAAGACAAATTTTATCTCTACTTTTTTTTTCTCAAGACAAATTCTGAAGGTGTAGAGATAAAAACAAAAGTCAAATGAGAACAGTAGCGTAGTTAGAAATTTTAAAAATTATAAAATATCCTTCATTTGACATAAATTTGAAACTTTTACCAGAAATCAGATTCCTTTAAAGCATTTGCAGAGCAAGAAAAATTGATCGCATGCGCTTGAAGGGGAACAATATAATGTGGATGGATGAAAATACATTTAAAAGGTTTAAAATTTTCAGTTTTTTTACTTCTCTGGAAAAAGGCGATTCTAGGGCAGTTTGGTAACATTTGGATCAAAATACACTTTTTCCGTCAAAATATAGTTTGTCTGTCAAGCCATCAACTGTCAAATTATATTGAAGGATCACTGCGATGTAAATGGATTAAAAAACTTGTACAAATTCCGAAATTTTTGAAGGTTTTTACTTCTCCGGGAAAAAATGATTTAAGGCACTTGTTTGACATTTGGATTAAACTAATTTTTCGTTCAAAATATAGTTTATTCTTCATCTTTCAAGCCATCAACTGTCAAATTCCACTGAGGGATGGATGTCCTGTAGAGTGTAGATGGCTTAAAAAAACCCTGACAAAATCATAAATGTTCACAATTATATTACTGCTCCCAAAATCCAAAAAAATTGCCAACTCTGTTTGCTGATTCCAACCATATCGATTTAACTCGATTTGGGAATCAATTTAATTTTTTTATTGAAAAAATATTTTCCGTATCTGAATGTGGCCCTTTTGTACCCTTTCCCATTGGCTACGCCACTGACTGATTGAAAACAGCTGTTCTATTTATTCTATTCTCATTCCATGTCATCATTTTCTGTACGCATTTTATATTTTATTTCCGTCATGCGTCCTCACAACGTCTTAATAATGGAAAGAATGAAACAGGGAGATGATTTTAAGCCTAGTACGCAGATCGAGACAAAATTTATCTCCCATATAAAATTTTTCCCAGGACAAATTTTATCTCGGATTTTTTTCCAACCGGTACGCAGCTCCAACGCAAAACTTGACAGTTGTAACCGCTGTACGTGAAAAGGTAAAAGAAAGTCTCCACTTAATTTTGCGCGGAAAAAGAATGCTCGAAGCATTATTTTTCCGGACAAATTGTGACGTTTTATATATATTTCGCTTTTTATAAACTAAAATCATCTCCCTGTTTCATTCTTTCCATTATTAAGACGTTGTGAGGACGCACGACGGAAAAAAAATATAAAATGCGTACAGAAAATGATGACATGGAATGAGAATAGAATAAATAGAACAGCTGTTTTTAATCAGTCAGTGGCGTAGCCAATGGAAAAGGGTACAAAAGGGCCACATTCAGATACGGAAAATATTTTTTCAATACAAAAATTAAATTGATTCCTAAACCGAGTTAAATCGAGATGGTTGGAATCAACAAACAGAGTTTTCAAATTTAATTGGATTTTGGGAGCAGTAATAAAATTGTGAACATTTATGATTTTGGCAGGGTTTTTTTTTAAGCCATCGACAGCACATGCATCCTTCAATGGAATTTGACCGGTGATGGCTTGAAAGATGAAAAATAAACTATTTTGAACGAAAAATTAATTTGATCCAAATGTCAAACCCTAAATCACTTTTTCCCGGAGAAGTAAGAAACCTTCAAAAATTTCGGAATTTTCAGAAGTTTTTTAATCTATTTACATCGCAGTGATCCTTCAATATAATTTGACAGTTGATGGCTTAACAGAGAAGCTATATTTTGACAGAAAAAGTCTATTTTGATCCAAATGTTACCAAATTGCCCTAGTATCACCCTTTTCCAGAGAAAAAAAAAACTGGAAATTTCAGATCTTTTAAAGGTATTTTCATCCATCCACATTATATTGTTCCTCATCATGCGCATGCGATCAATTTTTCTTGTTCTGCAAATGCTTTGAAGAAATCTGATTTCTGGTACAAATTTCAAATTTATGTCAAATGGAAGATATTTTATAGTTTTTTAAATTTCTAACTACGCTACTGTTCTCATTTGACTTTTGTTTTTATCTCTACACCTTCAGAATTTGTCTCGAGAAAAAAAATGTAGAGATAAAATTTGTCTTTGCTCGATCTGCGTACTAGGCTTTAGTTTATAAAGCCTAGTATGCAGATCGAGCAAAGACAAATTTTATCTCTACATTTTTTTTCTCGAGACAAATTCTGAAGGCGTAGAGATAAAAACAAAAGTCAAATGAGAACAGTAGCGTAGTTATAAATTTGAAAAATTATAAAATTTCCTTAAATTAACATAAATTTGAAACTTTTGCATGTACAGAAATCATATTCCTTCAAAGCATTTACAGAGGAAGAAAAATTGAACGCATGCGCTTGATGGTGAACAATATAATGTGGATGGATGAAAATACCTTTAAAAGATCTGAAATTTTCAGCTTTTACTTCTCTGGAAAAGTCGATTTCAGGACAATTTGGTTACATTTGGATCAAAATACACTTTCTCCGTCAAAATATAGGTAGTTTGTCTCCCAAATAAATATATTGAAGGATTGTCTCCTGTCAAAATATATTGAAGGATTGCCACGATGTCAATGGATTAAAAAACCACTAAAAATTCTGAAATTTTTGAAGGTTTTTTACTTCTCCGGGAAAAAGTGGATAAAGGGCACTTTTTTGACATTTGGATCAAATTAACTTTTTCCGTCAAAATAATTTGTTCTTCATCTTTCAAGCCATCAACTGTCAAATTCCATTGATGTCGATGGATTAAAAAACCATGTCAAAATCAGAAATGTTCACATTTTTCCACTGCTCCCAAGATCCAATTAAAATTGTCAACTCGTTTTGGGAATTAATTTAAATTTTTTATTGAAACAAATATTTTCTGTATCTGAAATGTGGCCCTTTTGTACCCTTTCTCATTAGCTACGCCACTGACTGATTTAAAACAGCTGTTCAATTAATTCTATTCTCATTCCATGTCATCATTTTCTGTACGCATTTTATATTTATTTCAGTTTTGCGTCCTCACAACGTCTTATAAATGGAAAGAATGAAACAGGGAGATGATTTTAGTATATAAAAAGCGAAATATATATAAAACGTCACAATTTGTCCGGAAAAATAATGCTTCGAGCATTCTTTTTCCGCGCAAAATTAAGTGGAGACTTTTTTTTACCTTTTCTCGTACAGCGGTGTCAAGTGTCAAATTTTGCGCTGGAGCTGCGTACCGCTTGGAAAAAAAAACGAGATAAAATTTGTCCTGGGAAAAATTTTATATGGGAGAAAAATTTTGTCTCGATCTGCGTACTAGGCTTAAAAAGTGAAATATATATAAAACGTCACAATTTGTCCGGAAAAATAATGCTTCGAACATTCTTTTTCCGCGCAAAATTAAGTGGAGACTTTCTTTTACCTTTTCACGTACAGCGGTTACAGCTGTCAAATTTTGCGTTGGAGCTGCGTACCGCTTGGAAAAAATCCGAGATAAAATTTGTCCTGGGAAAAATTTTATATGGGGGATAAATTTTGTCTCGATCTGCATACTAGGCTTAAATTCACAAAAAATACCAAAAGGTATCTTTTATAAGTTGACAAACAATTGCTGCATTAAAATTTTAATCAATCTCACCAAACTTAACGTAGAATGGGAATGAGGAATAAGAACGTAAATAATAGAAAATTTGTTATTTTAGTTTTTTTTTTTGTGGACTTTTGAATTTGATGCAATTTAAAGTTCTTGTGGCCTTTAGTGCAAATGACATTTGAGCACCCTGACAGCTGCTGTCATTATCAATTAAATTGGCAAAATAATATTATAATAAAAACATTTCCAATTTATTTCTGGATTCCGAAACAATGTATGTTTTTTTTTGTCAGCTTAGCATACGGCTTTAAGTATTTGATTAAAAATTGATAAGAGCATTGAATAATGAATACTTAAAATACAATTGTTCTTAATAACGTCGACGTGAGATTTTGAAACAAATTGGTTTAAGAAATATATTTTTTTTTTGTCAAAAGTTTTAGTTTGGAAATTATTTAAGAAAAAAATATTTACAAAAAACAACCTTTTCAAAAATAAAATTAAGGAATTTATTTTTAACTTTAAAAATATTGGGAGAATAGATCCCCCTCCCATACGATTCTTATCTGGGTTAAACTTATTTTGTCCCGGGAAAAATTTCTCAATCCCGGGATTTTCCTTAATTGTGGCCATATATCCCGTCGAGCTTCGAGAATAATTTGGCAACCCTAGTATGAAACCATTTTTAAAAAAATGGTATTAAAGGTACCTCCCCAAGAACCATTTTTTTAATTTTCGATTTTCTTCGAAACGGTAAGACTGATTTCAATATTTTGTTCTCATACAGAAGCTTTCAAAAATATATAAGTAGTACTAAGTATGTACCTAAATTTTTGAAAAAATATTTTTTGAGGATCAAATATTTCGAAAACGGCATGATCGATTTTTTGGGTACTTAAGAGTTTACTTTCCATACAAAAGTTAAAAAACTACCGAGGAAAATATTTTTTATTTCTCAAAAACAACTCCTACAATTTTGATTAAATTTGTACATATATCTACTAAAATTAGTACGATCTACTACCAAAAATGATTAAATTTTACACATAGAAAACTATGAATAGTAGGTACATGTCATAGTACGTTTTTGTTTTATTTTGAATTTTCTCGCTAACGCCTAAACGGATTTAGATTAATTTTCTTATGTACAAATTACAGATAAGGATAAATAATATTGCATATCAAAATTAAAAAAATAAAGGTTTTTGAATTTAAAAAAAAAAAATCAGTTTTTTTTTTTTTTTAATTTGATTCAAACGGGTCGTTAATTTTTTTTTTTCAAATTTTGATATTTCATAACACATAAATACGTACTTTAGATTTGCATACCAAAATTTGTTCTTAAAAATATTTTAAGAATATTATTTTTTACGTCATAGGCTTCTTCTGTTGAAAGCCAACATTTTTACAAACGCCTCCCCTGGAAAATACGATGTTTAGGTCAGGTGGCTTTACAATTCCCACTTGAAGTTTAATGCCTAAAAAAAAAACCTTTTTTCATCTTAAAAAAAATTAAATGTGATGGCTAACGGTTGCATAGTTAAATTATAAATTTTAAAAGTATCAAATCAATAGCTAAATTGTTAATGAAACTGAGGTTAATATTTAAAAGTCCATTTAAGTAGAAAATTTCTCCTCCCGTCTAAACGGGAGGCAACAGAGTTGCGTTAGTGGGACAGAGGAACTAACAAAGGGAGTTAAATACTGAGAACCCACATAGCAGGTCACCCAAAAAACTGTTGCTAAAAAAAAAACATTTTTGGCGTTAGCTAAAAAACTATTTTTAATTTGCAAGCAAAAATGTACTGAAAAAGCTGTTTTTTTTTTGTAAGATAAAAATCAACGAAAATGTTTTTTTTTAGTAAATTTTTCAAAAAAAAATCTTTCCTTTGTCTGAGTTCTAGACCCACCTCAGAATCTCCTCCGTCGGACCCACTATACCAAAAAAATCTATGAAGGTTATCAATAATAGTTGTTCTTTTGTCCAGTTCCCGATCCATCTGCAAGACATTTGCTCAAAGGGGGTTCAAATCATCAAAATTCATGGTTTTGCATTACCCAATTATTTTTACTTGCGATATAGGTACTATAGGGCAAGTTTTGGATTCGTGCAAAAAAAAATTTCGAGATAACAATCAAACATGACATTACGATGATAGAGAACACGAAAAAAGTTGGTGGCACAATTCTGTCTGTCTGTCTGTCTGTCTGTCTGTACCTCAACCTACAGCCTAAACCACTGAAGCAATTTTCTTCAAATTTTGAACTTAAGGTTTTTTTGTAACTCACCAGAGGGGAAATTGAATTTTTTTTTTTAGCTCAAAAAATAACGGTACTTGCCATACAACCGTTAAGGAAAAGCTTATTTATCTCAAGAATGGCTCCAACGATTTTGATAAAAAAAATCAGTGTATTATTGTAGATATGATTTACCTTTTAGTAAGAAAAAAAATCACCAAAAACATTTATTAACGGTACCTGCCATATAACGGTTTTTTTGGTTTTTGATTTTCTCATTAACTGCTTATCCGATTTCAATGAAATTTTTTGCACAAAAGCTTTGTTGAAATATAGATATTACTGCATACCAAAATTTTTGAAAATATAAATTTTGGATTTTTAAAAAAAGATTCAATTTTTTTTTTTTTTTAAATTCAGTATTTCAAAAACGGGTTGATGAATTGTTTTGAAATTTCAGTTTTAAATATATATTAATATATACTCAAAGTTGGCATACCTAATTTTTTTTTTTAAATGTCATAAAAATTTTATATATAAAAAATTAATTTTTAAGAAAACGGCTCCAACGATTTTAATTTTTTTCACATTTTCTCAATAATCTCAAAATTTAAGAAAATCCATTTTTTAACATTTTCACATTTACATTTCGCAACAAAAAACTTCGCAAATAAACCAAAATCTCGAAAATTAGATCCTCCAATATCAAAATCTCTCATTTCCAGTAACATTTGCTCAGAGTTTCGGACGGAAAAAAAATTAAACTCGAAGACGAATCTCCAATAGTAAGAATCTCACGCAAGATTTCCAAAATTTTGACTAAACAGTGTATTTTCTGCGATATTTTGGGAAATTGTAATCTGTGAGATTTAAGCTTGCGAGATTATGTGAGTGCGGTTTTATGGCGCAATTTTGTAATTGCAAGATTTTGTAACGCCTTAATTTATTTTCAAGATTTCTTACTCAACCAGATAGGCCATTATAGATCGTGATAAAAGGTCTACCTTAAAGGTAGATCTACGACCACTAACTTGACAGAATTAGTTTCTTTTACTTTGAATGCAATAGAAAATAAAAATGAAGTTGACGTTATTGCCACAGACTATAGTAAGGCATTTGATAAAATCTCACACAAAATTATATCGTTTAAATTAAAAGCTCTTGGATTTCCTCCTGGTTTCGTTCAATGGATGGAATCTTACTTATCAGATCGTAAATATCAGGTCTTGTTTAGATCTTCTGTATCAGATCCTTTCATCGCGAAATCAGGAGTCCCTCAAGGTAGTCATCTGGGCCCAATAATTTTTATTCTAACGATTAATGACGTGGAATCTGTGATTGAGCATTCGGAACTTTCTACCTACGCGGATGATATGAAAATCTTTAGGGTAATCTCTTCACCTAACGATGCTATACCTCTTCAGAACGACCTGAATAAATTTTTTGTTTGGTTGACAGCTTCAACTTGCCCCCATATCATGATCGGTTGCGGCTCATTAACTTACAACCCCTCGAAAAGCGCCGTGAAGTAGCTGATGTGATTTTTGTCCATCAAATTTTGTCTGGTGTTACTGATTCTTCTGCCCTCCTTGAGATAATGAGTATTAACACCAACTCACATTCTCTTATGTCGAATTCCTTACAACAATTTCAAATCGATTTTTTTTGTTGGTTGTAAGGAACACACAAAAAATCAAATTTTTCGTGTGGGATTGTGTGTGTGTCATTTGACAGTAGCTTTGAGGCAAAAAAGTAAACAAACTATGCGCATACAAATTTGTTACAAATATTCCAAAGTGCATTCAGTTTTTCGCGTCATTTTGTTAGATTAAAAACATATACATTTCCAGGAAAAGTTGCAAAAATAAACAGAAAATAGTTATGTGGCCATTAAAGTAAAAAAAACAACCCAAATTCATCCAAGAAACACATCATTCGAGTAACACATCGGCGAGCGCGCGATTTATATCTTTAATTGACTTTGGGCACTTTGAATCGAAGTTAGTTGATATTTTTATAACTTCTAACTGACCATTCACTATTTTTTGATGAATTAAAATTAGTTTTAATGATTTATTTGCTTTTAGTCTATTTAAATGACCGGCGAACACTTTAGAACATTTGTTAAACCCGCCGCAAAGTACTTTTAACTCCAGAGAAATGTCAAATCTTGTTAGTGTGTGTGAAATCGATTTGAAATCTTGCTGAAAATGCAAGATTTGTTTTGACAGAATAAAATCGATTTTGTTTAGAAAAAAATCGATTCTGTTTAGAAAAAAATCGATTATTTGGTTGTAAGGAATTCGACATTAGATCAGTACCCCAATTCCATCAAGCACCTCACAGAACTGATTATGGCAAGAATGAACCAGTTACTAGAATGTTGAGGGAAGTAAATTCTTATTCAAATATTTTTGACTATATAATCATAGCAAGATCACACAGAAAAAACTTCTTTATTGTTCCTCTTATAATTAGTTGAAATTATTTAGTAAAGCTATACAAATTTAATTAACTACTTACTACATAGAGAAACTGAAACTACAAACTCAACGAACTTAACAAATGCCTTAGCATGCTATTCCATTTCAATTTTTTTACTATTTTTCATTTGACTTTTACTAGAGATCTGCTTTTGCATGGTCCTATTTTAAATTTTAATTTGTTTTTATTTTCTCATTCTTTTTTTTTTCCTTTTCTTAATTTTTTTTTTTGTATTTTTAACTTTTTTCACTTTTGTAACTGCTTGCATTAAGCAGACCCAACCTTTTTTCTCTCAGGATTCGTATCGCATTTAAAAGAAGTTATTGTGTTATTCTGGCATCAGTATAACATAATAACTATCTATCCTTATTTTCTATTTAAAATAATTTTAATGTATCAAGTACCGATATGACTTGCAATCGAAATTGCTGTCATACTCGGTGTAAATGGACCCCAGCGCGTGCGGGATCTGGGGGGGATAGAGGCCTGGGATTATTTATTTATTTATTTATTTATTTACCAGTTTCAGTAATCGGTTAGTGATGTGTTTCGTTTTAATGAATTTTAAAAGTTTTTTTAAAGGCCGTTCAAGGTCATTTAAGAAAATCTTAGAAAACAAGTACAAGTATAAAAGGTGGTAATAGGTCAGGCATTGATTTTTTCAACAAATTTTCAAAGCCTTATTAATATCATAGTGGTTTATAGCACCTGATTTATGGGTTTTCGAATAAAATCGTATACTTACCATCCGAAAGGTCACTGAATCATTATGAGAGGTCAACCAAGTCATACTGTGGTATAGAATTTTTTTGTAAGTTCCTAAAAGAAATCTTTGCCTGACCAATCACTAAAATTATAGCCGACTTTTTATGACCATTTTATGACCTTTGAAAATGCAAACATAAGGTTTAAAGATTAAAAAGCCCCTGGGCCTTTTAGGTATATCAAATTTATAACTTTTGGTTAAAAGGAATTTGTAAAAAAGGGCCATTTTTTATCTTATTTTGTGTTCAGCAACTTTGACAAAATCATCAAACCAGTTTCAAAATCTAAGAAGGTTTTATAATACAAATTCCTTATACTACTGAAATAAATCAGCCAAGTAGAAGACTTAGCATTAAGGATTAGACTTGTTGAATTATTGATTCAAAATAGCTTTTTATGGCTTTAAGTCCTACAAATTGGCGTTTCGTTTGGCTTACTCACTTGAACTCATCAATGACATAGTGAGAGCTTTGTCATATGCAATTTGTAATAAGTTCAGTTCAACTTACATGAATTTTTCAACGAAAATCCACTGTAAACTATATGCAACAAGATTAGAACTCCTAATCATTAAGGTGGAAGTTTTTATGACAAGCGTATGACAAAGCCCTCACTATGTCACTGATGAGTTCAAGTGAGTAAGCCGAACGAAACGCCAATTTGTAGGACTAAAGGCCATAAAAAGCTATTTTGAATCAATAATTTTAAAATCATTTTTACGCTAAAATTAAACTTAACATGAAGTTGAATTCTTTTACTATTCCTTAAAACAAATTATAATTTATTATTTAGCAAAATGTACTGAATGAAAAGGCAGTTTTTGCAACTACATATATCTTTAAAATAATATTGTTTATATTTCCCTGGAGTAAAAATTATTTTTGTGACGTTTTTTTCTTCAGATTTGTTTGCATTGTGTCCTTTAATACGCAACTCGTTAGATCAGTTTAACTGTTTAACCAGATACTTGATTTGAATGTCGTGTTAATTGAGTGATGGTTGCAGGTAAAATCTGCTCGACTCCTTGTTAATTAACATTGCCACAAAATAGAAATCCTGTAAATTTTACCTGCAAATATAGTTAATTTAACATGACTCAATACTCAATGTCTTTTAAATTTAACATGAACATCTGGTAAATTTAACATGAAAATCTATAGTAAATCTAACAGGTTTCAATATTGAATCAACCCTGTATCTAAGTCATAAATCTATAAGTCTAAAAGACGACTCTTACGCTACCTATCGCTCAACTCGTTGAGCATTATTCTGAAAGTACATATCGAAATTTATTTATACCTATTAAATTTAAAAATAATTTGTGATACTTACTTCAGTTTTGAACAGGGAACCTTTCACACACGGAGATAGCACTCATCCACTGGGCCAATTCACTACACAAAAACTGGTGCCAAATATTAATACCTAAGTTGTAACTCATTGGATGGCTTGTATGTGTGTTTTAACACTAGCGTCATGTTTAAATGAACTGGCAGAGTGCTTCTTTAACAGGAGGCCAGGTTAAATTAAAATCGTTTCACTTAAATGGTCTGTGTGTGTGCATTTTAACACTGGTGTCAGGTTAAAATGAACTGGAAGAGTGCTTTTTTAACATGAGGTCAGGTAAAATACAACAGGTAACAATTTTAAAAATAACCACATTAAACGTTAATTCAACCTGACATGTGGTAAAACTGAAATTCATAGCATATAGTGTTAAAAAAAACACGACCTCGGTTAAAATTATATGTTCTTTTTAACATTTCTTATTTACAAGAATTTAGAGTTATCAGGTCATTTTCTTAAATCAACCTGAATATGGTAAGAAGGTCCACCAGGTTGAACTGAATGTAAGGTTACTAAGATCAGGTAAATTTCTGACATATCTGTGTCTTTATATGGGGTTGTGCACCTCGTGAAACAAGGCCCAGGTTAATTATTTACTTGATGTTTTTCTCTGAGTGTAGTTTAATCATTTTTTCATGTCATATATTTTAAATTTATTTTTGCTTGCGGGAAAAATCCCAGAGGGGGTCATGACCTCCCCTTGTATCCGCCAATGCCCACGTGCAGAACTTTCTCCGTCAGACCGTACCCTATCAGACCCATCCACTCATCAAATACACCTGCTTCTGTTATTTGCGAGCTCACAAATAATACCGTGCTTTTTAATAATTGAACATAAATGGTGCTTTTATAGTATAGAGTTAAAAATTGGTAAAGATTATCAGCTACCTATAGTAGTTATGATAGCAAAAAACCGGAACCTATATTCAAATCATTTAAAAATTAAATCATGAAATTAAATTTTTTTTTTTTTTCAAAATACATGAACCTAATAGTTACCAATCAATAGATAATGGTAGGTGAGGACACTCTTATCCAACATATATTAAAAAAATTCATTTATCTCGAAATATTTGTGCTTAAATGGTAGACATACCTATTTATATTTTAGATAATATTTTACATTAAATAAAGTCATTAAAAAAATCCAATAAAAAAAAACAATTAAAATAATTCCCCTGCCTCAGGGACTCCCTGTTTCTCTCGTCTCATCATCAGTAATTAGCTAAATAATAATAATTATTATTCCTGTCTCATAATCAAATATTGTGTGCTATTGCCTTACAAATGAATCTTGTATAAGTTCCCATAACACAAGCTTCGTCTAGTTTGCGGCAATAATCTAACGTTGCCCTACAATTTGTTTCCGTTGGTTTTTTGATGATGATGATGATGAAGAGATCATTTTTTAACCAAAAAAAAATACAAATAAAATACAAATATCTCAATTATCAAAAACTGTAAAATACACGACACCACATCAATATATAATTTAATACAATCTGTTTCATTCCACTCACTCTCTCATTGAGACAACAAAGTTAAAGCTTTTACTTTGCCGCCACCGTATTTGGTTTTACGACCGTTTAATGTGAACGAGTCGTTAACTTTCATTCATACGACTTTTTGAGCAAGATTGTTACAATTTTCACGATAGGGATAGCACGATATAAAAATGCTATAAAAACAAGTTCTTTACAAATTTTGAATAATAAAACATTTGACTTTTAAGATGAACTTTTTTCAAGAGGGTGCAACAATTTTTTGTTTTTGTTTCTGACTGAGAGTCATAAACTAATTTTAACAATTATCACTTCGAGTAGGTACAAGACTCTTTTACCACCCCTTAGACAAGGGATGACTTAGTGAATTTCTGGTCTAGGTTTTTCATAACACAGACTTGTTTCTTTTTTAAATAAGGTTGCTTTAATTTATCAAAATTATAAACTGATGATGCGTTTTTATCGGAATGTCTGGCCAACAACCCCCCGAAGTATGTAACATATGTTGCAACCATTATCAGAGTACCATTGGTATTGTTTTTTTTTTTTTTTTTTTTTTTTCATTTCATTTCATAAATGCACGTTTGAAATCATATTTCCAATATTTATTTATGACTCGTCATTCTCACGTATGTTTTCAATAAATTTTTACACAGAATTACACGTTGTGAATTTCAAAATACCAAACACGCAGGCTGAATTGCCGACTTACGGGTTGGCTAAAGGCAATATTGTTTAACAAAAAAAAACAAGTGCAATATTTTTCTGCAAATAATTTAATTTTTCGTGGGCGAATTGATGCTTCGTTGCATACGGAAAATGACGAGAAAAATTCATCACGAATCGTGACGTCAGCAAAAAATGTGCCTACCAAGTAAAATAGATTTTTGTTTAAATTAAAATTAGGGATGATGCACTTTGGAATCATCGAGAGTATGGAGAGGGTGGAAAAATCTTCCCCGCAGTGATTTTTGTTCTTTGTTGTTGTTTTCTTTTTATCGGGTGATTTCCGGATTTTATAACCGCGTAATGTCCTCTTCCTGGCTATCACAGAGTAGGTACATATATACCTACTGTGTTTTTTTTTTTTGCTTGTGGTTTGATGGAAGAGAATTTTTTTTGTTTGTGTTTATTCAAAAGGGGATGCATTTTTTGTTCTAGAAATTTTATGACCTGCCAGGCAGATTTTTTTTAAAAGAAAGAATGATGAGATGAGCATAAAGAATGAATAAAACGTGAATATAGAAAAAAAAAAAGTTAAACTAATGGTCTGTGCTCTGAGATTTAAGTGAGATGTGAAAAATAATGATTGTTATAATAATACAGAAAATGATGAAGATAACAATGGGAAATTATGTTGTGAATGAATAATTTAAGTGAAAGTCAGTGTTTGAGATACCAATACTTAATGTTTTTGTAGGTTGTTGCTACCTTTATTGAATTTTTGTTTAAAGTACCTAAGCTTGAATAAAGGAATTATAGTTTAAACCAAAGCTGTACAATTTCAAATAAAACTAGAAAAAAAAGCCAAGTACTTACTAGTACCTACTTAAGTATTTGACTATAGTACTTTCAAGTTATTAACGAGTACTTTTAAGGGGCCATCGGGGTCGTGGCCCAGGGCGGCAAATTTTTGGGGGGTGGCTAATTTTAAAGATTGTAGGTAAGAAAAAAATAAAGAGAAAATAAAAAATATTCTCATTCATATTTGGTTTCCTTTACATCTTTTCCATAAAGAACAAACAAAAAATCGAACAACCACACAAATTGAAGTTTTTTTTTTTAAGATCACCACTTCATGTTTTCGTGCACTAATAACGCACGACGGAAAAACTCGATTAATTTTTTTCTACACAAAACACAGCACTGTGGAAACAAAATGTGGTATTCATGTCATTTCATAATTTAAATTGGAAAGAATACATGGAAAGCGAAAGTATGAAAACAGCTACTCACAGTAATGAAAAAACATATACCTAACAATTCAAATGTCAAACTTCATCAGAGCAAATAATTTGCAGACCATCTCTCCAAACCTTAGAATCTAGATCCTAGAATTAAGAATTTATGTTTCCCTTTTTGCAGCAAACTGTTTGGCGAAACGATCTTTTTCTAGAGCTGGCCACGATACCAAACGGTACTTTGTGTGCGTATCGTCTCGTTATCGTCAAAGTTGAAAAAAATTTCAGTATTGTCTCGGTATCGATAACTCAGTCTCAGTGTTGTCTCGGTATCGGTTTCGTCTGTTTGCTTCGGCCTGTTCTCAATCCCAAACAAAAATAAAAGCACGACTTGGTTAGGTACATATTCTTGAACTTGCATGCAGGCGCGGATCCAGGATTTCGTTCAGGGGGGGGGGGGGCAATTTTGTGAGTTTCTAAAATATTGAGATTTACAGGAAATTTGAGTAGGTACACTTCATACCGCCTTACACGCTTGGTCACACAAAGCAATGTGAGTTGATGAGTTTGAAATTTGAAGAAAGAAATTGACTCTTTCATTACTGCCACAGTGTCTCGAACAGCGGGTACTTTGAACTTTGTGAAATGAAGTTTTGCAGTTAGGAGCTATAGCATGGAAAACATAATGGCACAGTGGTATGTTCCTATTCAGACACATGACGTTCGAGTTCAAGTGAAATTTCCAGCCTCTTCTTTAGCTGGGACAACCTAACCTAACCTTGCCAGTAAAAGGTCGTTTTCGAGAACGTCATTAGCATCAAAAATGCATTTTGCAAAATGTTCTCAAAAGCAAACTGCAAATACAAGTTTTACTGCATAAGCATTGTGGTTGATAATGCAGTTTGCTAAAGTCACATGTTCGAAGACATGATGTGATGTACGATCCTGCAGTAAAAGAGTTGGCAACAAACATATTGAGAAACCGGAGAACTTGTTCATAAACGTCAAATGCGTTTGCAAGAAAATTGAAAGATTTTGTGCAAACAAAACCATTGTATTAATTTGACAATAGCTATATTTTAGCTTAACTAAAATTATAGATCATGTTTACTTTGAATCGATCTTACCGCGGGTGGGGGATCGAAGCAAAGAGTGAGAACACGCCTTTTGGTTTTAAAAACTTATTCTGATTTATTGTCTGAAACTTATGTCTATTTATACTAGAATTAATGCTTACTTTTACTTTATTTTAACTCCAATACATACATTGCTTATAACTATTTTGAAACCTAGTTTATTACAACATTATTGCTTATAATTAATAATTTAGGTTGACCTATTAAACGATTAAGTTATGAATATGCGGAAAGTAAATCAAAACATAAATAATAAACAGAAATACAATTATTGATGACACTGCGCTTTAATGCAACATATTATACAGTTAAGGTATATTATTGTGAGTCAGCATACTGCGCCTGCTTTTGCTGCCGTGGGAATTTGGTGTTTGTTGTCGTTCACTGTTGATAGGTACTTTCAACAGATCAAAACCCAGATAAATGATCGTTTGCTCAGATGCCTTTGTCCATCGATATAAAACCAAACTTTCCGACATTGATATAAAACACAATGATTATAGTTGAAAATAAAAAGAAAAAAACACTTTTTATTAAATCTTTTCGTCCGCCCTTCTTGGTTCAGCTATCGATTGTGATTGTGTGACTAGCTTTCGTTATACATTTCATTAACAATATAGGTACTGAGCCTTCGTTAAGTTTTAATAAAAATGTTTCATACAAGCTCAAACCATCGTTTGCAGAGCTATGCCAGACTCATGCAGTTCGATACAATCGAATTGACGTTGACTTGACGTTTTCAAAAACGGCCAAAAAGAACTATCCTTAGGTGTAAAAGTTCCATCCAACTTCTCTTTGACAGTGACTGCTGTAGGCGTTTCCTGGTTTCTCTCCAATCTTCTTCGTTGGATTCGTACTCTTCGCCAGTTTAATAATATGGAACACGGAAGTTCCTGAAACGCATCCACGAAAGTGACAAAATCTTCACGAATACAAAAACGTATCTTATGCATAATAGATGTGCAGCACGGCTACTCGCATCGTTGCGTAAAGCACCGAACTCAAAACACATGAGTGCATACACTCTTTAGGTGCGTATCCATTTCAGAGTAAAAAGACGGCGAGCAGCTCTGAAGAAGTTCTCGAGAATAAAACTCGAAAGTGGACACAGACATAGTCATGAAATAAGCTCATCAGAGGGGAAGACAGATGCGAGAGTCGCTCTATCTCGAGAGTTTTCTAGTGAAAGTACTCCGTCAACGGAAACACACATTTACATATTTATCATAAAAAGAACTCTATCATCTTTTTAGTATGATTTCTCAATAACTTTTATACACAAATGAAGTTTATTATTTAAGCTTTAATTCTCTTCATCCTGTAGACCTAAGCATTTGAAGCAAAGTTGGAAACTTCTGAAGCTAATAAAATCGACGTATTTTAAAGATATAATTCTTCTTAGCTTTAAGGTTTAAAATTAAGATAAGTGCCCCTGCATGCCGCCTCCCCGTTACATTTAACTATTAAAACGCACTAAAAAAAATTGTAGAGTAGGGTTGGAGGTGAAGCAATAACTTTTTAAAACATTATTTTTTTAAATTTTGAAATTTTTCATTCACAACATTTTGATAACTGAAAATCAAATCGGTTTGGGATTCACCCTGCTATCTAGTACGAAAAATAAATTGACTTTTCTCTTAAATGTTATACAGTAATGTAGCCGGACATTTACCTTTTAATTAAAGACCTTAACTTTGAATATCGGAAATCTAAAACTGAAGTTATAAGCTTTCCACTCGGTCGATTTGAAGGCTATTTGTGCATAGCGGAACTTTCCTTAACTGAACTTGGTCAGCAATCGGCCAACGCACAACTACGCTTCCAAGAAAAAATTGTATAAATGAATAACGAAATAACCTTTTTTTGATTACATTTTATTAAATTCATATTTTATGCTTCGTTCGTTCTTGCCCAGGGGGGGGGGGGCATTTGCACCCATTGCCCTCCCCCTGTATCCGCGCCTGCTTGCATGGTATTTTTAAGATTTAATAAGAAAACTCATTATAAAAATAGGTATGCATAATGAAAGAAAGATAATCTATTTAACTAAAGTTTTCTTTTATCGACTTAACAGTTTTTAAATGTTTGTATCACAATGTCTTAGTAAAGCTCCGATTAGGTATATCCGACACATACATTTTGACGCAGGGTCATAAGTTCATATTTTTGATATAGTTGTTAATCGAAAAGAATATTTTTTTGACTTGTGGACTACTAAATTAAATGTGTTATTTTTTAGTAACCAGAACTTTATCTGACGTTTGTATACAGTAAGGCGTATAGTAGTTAGGCAATTAATGAACATATAACAAAATGGTTCTTTTGGTGTAAGTTATCTAATTGGTTATTAAAAGAATGAATTTAGTATCTAAATTGTTACAAAAATCTTTTTAGCCGTTTCCGAGAAACCAAGATATAAGAAAAAATAGGCGCGGGGCGTGGCAGTGGGTGGATTTTACTAACTAATGTCACTTTCTCCAGCTAAAAAAAATCAAGTCTGAAAATTTCATCCAAGTCATTGGGTTCAGAGAAACAGAGCATTGAAAAATGGGCGTGGCAGTGGGTGGTTATAGTTAAAATCATTGCCTTAACTTTCTCCTTGCTTAAGAGAAAAAATTGTGAAAATGTTATTTAAATCGTTAGAGCCGTTTCCGAGAAACCAATAACAAGAATTTTTCGTTTGTAATAAATTAATAATTTTATTCAAAAAATTTTTTTTTTTCTGTCGATACCAAACGATACAACCGAGAGTATGGGTCCATAAAGTACGGTATCGGCTGGGTATCGTTAGAAAGGTTAGAAAACCAGGGCCATGAAGTAACAAGCTGGGATACTAGGTTTCGCGACAATCGACTCAGTTTTTTTTTTCAGAAGATAAAGCACCACTACTTGCTAAGTGTGTAGTACCTCGTGGCTTGATGGTTTGTGCGTAGGACTGTCATGCCGAAGGTGTGGGTTCGATTCCCAGCCGTGCCACCTAAAAACAGAAATGTTTTATTCGAGGTACTGCCTCTTGCGAGGAACTGACAAATCCTCCAAGCGTATACTTGTCATGAAAAAGTGCTTCTCATTTAGCCGTTCGGACTCGGCAAAAAACTGTAGGTCCCCTCCATTCCTGCCAACAAACACGCACACATGGAAATTATGAGAGAAAAATATTTAAAGCATCAAATACGATATATAAACTAGCTAAAACAACTCTTTTGATAGTTTTACGTGAAAAAGAAGAACGTAAAATTCTTGATCAAGTATGATTGATTGAAATCGTTGAAGCGGTTTAAAAAAAAATTATTATTTTATGTGGATGATTCCATACCAAACGACTCCTTACGAAAAATCACAAAATATTACATACAACTGAAAATAGTAAGTTCCTATAGAAGTCCCCACATATGATTACATTTGATGAGCTTATGGATAGTAATTTGCTGCATAAGATTGTGTATCGGTTCTAAATCTACATTTCTATTTGGCCTATATACAGTTCCTTAAAGAAGATTATTAACCTCACCTTTTATATCTCACAAGAAGAATCCGACGGTGAAACAATTTTTTTTTTACAAACTAGGTTCTCTTTTGACATATGTAGAACGCAACACCACCCCCACCATCTATCGGAACGGAAAAGATATTAACCTTTGAGAGAATACGATGCGTCTTTTACGTCTGCCGAAAATTGTATATAATAAAGGAAATTATGAGAGAAAAATATTTAAAGCATCAAATACGATATTTAAACAAATGGTTTACATTTGTTTTGATAGTTGTACGTGAAAAAAAAGAACATCATTTTAATTCTTGATTAAATTATGATTGATTGAAATCGTTAGAGCGATTTTTAAAAAGATAATTATTTTATGTGAGTAATTTCATACCAAACGACTCAAACAAAATAGGACTTACAATTGAAAATAATACCGTTAGTCGGGTTTTAAGGATTGAATGTTTCATTTTAAAAGTGAAATTATCAATAATTTAATTTATCGCCACTTATTTAGCTGTTGGAACCGGTTTTGAACCTTTGGGAACTTATTTATGGGAAATTTGCCAAAAATTAATTCCACCTGTAAGACCCTAAGATCTAAATAAAAGGTCAGGTAGTTTCAGTCATTGGTATAAGCTATAGATTCTTTTTTCATGATTTTTTAAATTTATTATTTCAAGATCACGAACGATTTTTGGCATAAGGATAAAAATTCATTGAGAAACTTGCTTGCCTTCTATATAGATCTTAGGGTGGTACTTATATATTTTTTGTAAATTTTCCATAAATGAGGTGCCAAAAATCGCGCGTGGACCTTGAGTGGCTTTGATAAACTTTAAGCTTTAATAACAAGTTATCAAGGGCTGACCAATTTCTAGGAATTTCTAGGCTGACCTGACGAATTAATGACTAATTCGATGGCATTTTATTCTTTCGCATTTCCCATATAAAAAAATAAATTTGGTGGCGCAACAGCTCGTGGATCCCATTTTTAACAATTTCGCATTAACAACACAAAATTTGGAAAATTAATCGAATTCCCGAAAATTAAAATCTCCCATTTCCAATAACATTCGCTCCGAGTTTTGGACTGACAAAACAAATTAAACTCGAAGACGAATCTCCCAACAGAATCTCACACAAGATTTGCAAAATTTTGATTTAAATGAGTATTTTCTGTGATATTTCAATCTGAGATTTAAGCTTGCGAGATTTTGCTAGTGCGGTATTGTGGTGCCATTTTTGTATTTGCCTGATTTTGTAACGCTATAATTTAATTTTCAAGATCTCTCACCCAACCAGATAAGTCACACTATAGATCGTGACAAAAGGTCTACCAGTTTCAGTAATCGGTTAGTGATGTATTTTGTTTTAATGAATTTTTAAAGTTTTTTAAAGGCCGCTCAAGGTCATTTAAAAAATTGTTTTCGTTTGCGTTAGAAAACGAGTACAAGTATAAAAGGTCGTAATTGGTCAGTCAGTCATGTTAAAAGATTCAAAAGCCCCTGGCCCTTTTAAGTATATATAAAATTGATAGATAACTTAAACTTAATGTCAATATTCGATTTAATTTTTGTAAAAAAATTGTATTTGAATTTGTAAAAAAGGGCCATTTGTTAACTTGTTTTGTGCTCAGCAATTTTGACGAAATCATCAAACCAATTTCAAAATCATTTTTACGCTTAAATAAAAGTTACCATATTATTAATTGACTTCTTTTATTATTCCTTAAAACAAATTGTTAATTTATTATTCAAGCCTAGTACTCACCTCTTGGGAAATGAAAAATTAAAACCGCTTCAAAATCCACGTTAAAAACCATGTAGAAAACATGATTGATTCTCCGCGTGAGTTTTTGGTATTCAGTTTGAAATTTTTGATACTCACTTTGAGTGAAAAAATAAATTAATTAATTTGTTGATAGTTATTTGACAGAATCTTGAAAAATATTTAAAGAATATTAGT
Source organism: Dasysyrphus tricinctus (assembly GCA_963921185.1). Taxonomy (NCBI): domain Eukaryota; kingdom Metazoa; phylum Arthropoda; class Insecta; order Diptera; family Syrphidae; genus Dasysyrphus; species Dasysyrphus tricinctus. Next base: position 123,318,255 of record OY992530.1, read on the forward strand.
TTTGATATATTTTATTGTTGTTATTTGGTGTGTTGTGTTTTTTTTTTTAATTGTTGATTGCAGTAAAATGCAAGAATAAAATCGTTGGCTTAATTCGAAACAACTCTTTACAGTTTCTATTTGGAACACCAAAAAATTAATTGACAAAAGTCAAACTTCTCCACATCTCAATCCTTTTTCCTAGTGGTCGTACGTAGAGAAATGAAAACTATGTCGTAGAAAATATAACCAACCGGTTCATATTTCACACTCGAATTTGGGTACTCACCTCTCGTTGCGAATTCCATCACTGTGAACTAACCGGCAGTTTTGTATGGAAATTTCATTTTCACTCATGGAAATCTGCCCCACTTTTCAAAGTGAAAATAATTCTCACCTAGAAAAGAAATTTATTTCACCTTTTAAGCCTAGTACTCACCTCTTGTGAATTTAAAGATTTAAACCGCTTCAAAATCCACGTGAATAATCGTAAAGAGAACATAATTGATTCTCCACGTGAATTTTTGGTTCTCAGTTTTAAATTTTTGATACTCACTTTGAGTGAAAAAAAAAATTAACTAATTTATTGACAAAATCTTGAAAAGTTTCTTACGAATATAAATTTGGATATCGTTCATTTTTGTTGTTTGGTGTACTTTGATGTTTTTTAACTGTCAATAGCAATAAAATGCAACAGTAAAGACTAAAATCGCACTTTTCCGCATCTCAACTCTTTTTCCTAGTGGTCGTGCGTTGGGAAATGAAAATCATGTCGTGAAATATATAACGAACCGGTTCATATTTCACTCTCGAATTTGCGTACTCACTTCTCGTTGTGAATTCCATCTCTGTGAATTAACCGGAAATTTCATTTTCACTCGAACTAAGTAGGCTTTAGTGAGAAAAATCTCCACTTGCAGAGTAGGTATTTTTTTATAACATATAGTTTTCATTGCTATTAAACCGCAAATGTAGGAGCTGATTAATGCTCTTTGCTTCAAACCTAAGGAAAGCAGAGTCTTGATTGACTGAACTTTTAATGTCGCGGTAATAAAGCCCGTGGGCCTTATTTCCCAAAATAAAAGGAAAAAACAAAAGCTGTGGGTTTTGTTTCCTTTTTCATGTGGATTTTATTTCCCATTATGAATGGAAAGAAGACCCATTGAACAAAACGGATGTATAAGATAAATTCAAAGTTCAAAGTCTTAAAATCAAGATTCTTCAAATGCAAAAAAAAACTTTTATATCTACACCCAACCTCGCACCAACCCCAAATCCTATAGTATGCCGAAGCATAGGTACTATAGCAGGGGGCAACATGCCCCCATATATACCTCACTGTTTATTCGCCGTAATGCTGGATGTTAGCACTTTATTAATGTAAGGCAAGGCAAAGATTTGGAGTGGGTGCAGGCTGAGTGTTTGCAAAGCTTCTTTTGCATTTAAAGAATTTCGATTTGAAGAAACTTTGAATTTATTTTATACATACACTCCCGTTCAATTGAATAGGTTCAAAATTTTCGAGTGCGATTTACCGTTATAACTCCGAACTATGTTACATAAATGAATTTTTGAAAATGGCATTAGAGGAAGCATCCAATTGAGGAGAGATTAAGAAAACACACAATATCAAACTTACCATCATTACACGTTTTATTATCATTTCCTTAAATTCATATTGAAATCGTAGCACTTTTTTTCATTTATTTGAATAGGTGCACCGCCTTTATAATCACTTTTACTTTGAACTAGTTGGAGGTCTGACCTTTTAAAGCTATTTTTGAGCTTTATATCATGGTTTCTTTGATACGACACAAACAAATTGAGAACAAACGTAGAATGGGTGGAGGAAAAGCTCTTTTCACGGCTAAGTACGCATCTGTAACTTTTGGAATTTTTTGAAAAATCAAAATAACAAAGGTTTGCGAAAACCAAATTGAAATATTCAGGGCCACAACGAAACTTTTTTATTTATATTTATAAGTTTACACAGCATGTGCTGCCTTTCAATTTTGCTTCCATCAAATTTCTTTCCTGTTCAATTGTATCAAAAAATATTTTAACATCGATTTTCAAGCATTAAAATCCTCGATGGATGTTCAAATAGACACTGCTTAGTCCCCTATCATACGATGATTCTTTGCGTGACTCTTTTCAAAATTCAATGGGTGCGAAGGTGAAAGCAGATGTTCGTACTCCTTCGAACTCATGGCAATTCGAAAAAAGTCAGACGCAAAGAATGATCGTGTAATAGGGGGAGAGGCAAGTTTTTACCACTCGACTTCCTGTGCAACAACATTTTGGAATATCGATGAAGAGAGCTTTGCAATTTCGTTCCACCAAATTTGTTTCATGTTCATTTGTGCAAAAAATTAAAATTTTCATCGATATTCCAGAAGTAAAATCCTCAATGTTCAGAAACAAAGTTCACAAATCCAATTTTTCCGCACGACTTTCAACATTTTGCAATAGTAACGGGTGATTTTTTAAGAGGTTTAGAACTTAAAAAAAAAAAAAACACACAAAAAATTCGAAAAAATGAATGAAATATTTATTTGAATCGATAGTTTGAACCTTGCAATTTAATGTTTAAAGATAATTTCATGCAAATGTTGACCGCGGCTGCGTCTCAGGTAGCCCATCCGCTGAGTCCAATTTTGGCATACTCTTTCACACATATCGGCCGGTATCTCACGAATGAATGCATGGATGTTGGCTTCCAGTGCGTCAATCGAAGCGGGCTTGTCCCTATAGACATTAGCCTTGACATACCCCCACAAAAAATAATCTAATGGTGTCAAATCGCACGATCTAGGCGGCCAATTGACCGGCCCGAAACGTGAAATTAACTGTTCACCAAACTCGCCTCGCAATTGCGCCATTGTTTCGCGTGCTGTGTGGCATGTGGCACCGTCTTGTTGAAACCACATATCATGCAAGTCAAGAACTTCCATTTCGGGCAAAAAAAAGTTTGTTATCATCGCTCAAACAAAGGCCTAACTGCTGGGAACGGCGCCGAATCGACATTTCGCGGTCTTCTGTCACACTAGCTGATACGGCCGCAATATTTTCTTCACTACGCACAGTACGTAAACGTGTTGGTGGTTTAATGTCCAACAAAGTAAATTTGGTGCGAAATTTGGTCACAATCTTCCGAATAGACTGCTCAGAAGGTCGAGAATGCCGACCATAAAATGGAAGCAGCGCGCGATGAACATTTCGAACCGAGCACGAATTTTGATAGTAAAATTCAATAATTTGCAAGCGTTGTTCATTTGTAAGACGATCCATGGTTAAATTGCAAACCAAACTGAAGCTGTTTGACAGTGACACAAGGTACTAAACACACGTCAGCTGTCAAAACCAGTGTTGCCAAAACCAAACCAGCTAAAAAATCACCCGTTATATATGTAGGGAAAAAGCACAGATTTAAATTTGCACACTAATTGCCTTAAAATATTGATTCTTTTAAATTTGTTGACGTTCATTTATGCAAAATACATAATTAAAAATCGGTTTTCACGCATTGAAATCATCGATGCCCAGAAAGGCAGAAAGACACCGCACCGGTTACACGTGCAGTTTTTGCCGTAGAGTTTCGGTGGATCATTATTTTGCAATATCGATGTTGAAAAAGGCACAGTTTATGACTCCTTATATTTAATTTGTGTAAAAATTTCCCGAACTGACGATATACATAGATCACTAAAACTACATAATAATACAAACAAATTACGAAATCGCGATCATGCTACATTACATATAGGTACCTAGCACAAACGTTGACCACGAATTGCGAAGTCGTAAGCTATACCGATATGGAATGGCATATAAGATTTAACTTATTTCTTTTTCATTTTAAAAACTTGATCATCTTTCAGAATTGAAAGAAAACCTAAAATTTCTCAACCGTAAATTGCGCATACTATTATTCGTAATCTCGTTACTTACCTACTCTTGTATTGATAATGTACAAATCCCCGACTTAGACAAAAAAATAAAGTGACACAAGCTGCCGATAAACACGTTATCAAACAGCTGAGCTTAGCCAATACCTATATCAACTCAACTGTTGATTGACCTCAATTAAAAACTGATCATCTTTCAGATGGCACCACAGGAGCCAACTACAACTACCCCTAGCTGTGCCGAATGTCGTTACCTGCACACAAAAGTACCGAAAATGACGGAAGTTGGGCTACCTTACAAATTTTGCATCCTTGTGAGTCCTCTCAATTCAAACTGCAACAACAGTCAATATCCTATAACAGGATTCTCATCCCAAGGATTCAACATCTATGTAAGTTCGTACATATGTGCATAACATGGTATCGGTCAATCAGTCAGTTGCTTTGCGATGGCAAGTGATGGTGAATGAATGCAATACTGAGTGCACTGGGCATGCGCACCATATAGACAACCGGAGGACAGGTTTATTTTCATATGTAGTATAGATTTTGACAAATGAACCTAAATAACAGGTTGTGATCGCATTCGAGATGCTGGCGAGCACCACAGCATTTGGATTCGGTTAACCTGCGTAGCCTTGATACCTCATTTATCACCACTGGACGGACGGACTTTGACGTAAGAGCATTTCTTATAAATTACGCCCCGGACGTCTGTCCATCATCAGCTCTGATATGTGCACACACCGCACTCAGTCGATGGACGACAACACTCACCGAACCAGCTAAAGAAATCAGCCCCAGCCCTGGTGTGCAGCTTACAACAGAAAACACAGAGGTAGTAACAGAAAATTGTTACAAATGATCGCAAATAACATGTCTTGGGAGACGCGGGGTTCAAAGGAGCCCGCTTACTCAGAGACTATGGATGGAGAGAAGGCCGGCGCCGCCGCCGCTGCTAAAACCACCACACCATCACCAATCTCATCAACACACTACCAAACCAACATAACCCAACCGAACCGAACGGAACGGTTCGTGGTTTTGTTTCATGCAAGCGTAAATGCCGTTGATTAATTATTTTCATTTCGAGGCACGCAGTTTTATGAAAGCAATTCATCTCAGCGATCAGAAAGCCATGACATGGCTCTGCTCTGGCACTGGCTCTCATCTCCCATGTCCCAGCCCTGAGTTGACTTTCAACTCAAGAGTCGAAGTCGAGAATGGAAGCGTAAAGATTGCGGTACAAATTGGTTAGATACACACAAAAGATACAAAGATACTTTAACTTCTTATTTAAAAAAAAAGTAAAAGAAAGACTCACCTTGATTGTTGTTCTTTCGCGATGTCTTCTTCTCCTTCATCCATGGATACTCGGGCACCGAGTCCATGCTATCGACCGCTTGCACAACCGGATATCCGGGAGTGCCGACCATTTTGGGACTCTCCGGACTCAGGTGATTGAGGAACTCGGCCATCGATGGCTGAGAATTGATGAAGCCACTTTCGGTGGCCATCCAATATGCCGTATCGGCACGTTTATCACAGTTTGGTGCCATTTTGTTGTTGGGTGTAGCATTACCAATAATACCGCCGCCACCACCTCCGGAGACAACGACAGGCCCACCTGGTGTGTTGCCACCGAGAACGACTGGTGGTATGATTGTTTGTCCAGTTTGAATGTGCAATGGATTCAGCGGGGACTCGGATTTGATTTGTGCGCCCATTTGGGGGTCTAAACTACTGCAGACTTCTTGCATTTTATAATGAACAAAGTGCACCAGAAATTTGATTAACCTACTTTTTTTGTTGGTGTTGTTGTTGCTGTAGTTAATTATTAATCAGTCGAATTTATAACACAGAGCATTTTTGTTTTAGTTATGACATCTTTTTCATTATTGTGCGCGGAGATTGTATTTGATACGTTTAGACCTGGAAGAAAAGAAATAAAACATGATTAAAGAGATATCCGGGAACTGCAGTGCAACTTATTTTTCTGAATATATTCGAATTAATTGTGCACTTGAAAGCAAATTATTTAATAAAATTTAATAAACAAATTTAGAAACACTGTAAGAAAATTTTGCATTTGTATTGTTTTTGTTTCACTTTTTGTGTGGCAGCAAAAAGTTTCTATTTGATGAATCACCAATATAGAGGTGAGTCCTCGCTGCTCAAAGAAGATGTTGGCCGATTTTCCCACAAATAATTTACACAAAACTTATTTTGATTTTGTAATTCAATTTATTTTATTAAATGTTATTTAAACACTTTATCTTCACTATATATGAATGTAGCATATTTTATTTTTAATTTTTTTTTTACTTTGGAAGTCAAGAGCGAAATTCAACAGAACTGCATTGATTGATTGAATAAACAAAAATGATGAAAGATCCAAGTTTGCTCTCTAAATTCTACTTTTTCGGGGAGTTGAGAAAATCCAAAGTTGACAAACTTTCGATTTTCTCAACTTAGGAAAAAAAATTAAAAAGGGTTCCAAAAAGGGGCCCTTTTAATAAATTGCCATAAAGGAGGGAATACATAAAATATTATTAGTGCATAAAGGAGCAAAGTATTTGATAAACTTTTACTTAAAAACTAAAGCAAAATTTATTTTAAAGGTAACAAATAAAATTTATTTTACTAAAATTACAACAAAAATGTAGATAGGTAGGTAGGTAACTATTTTTACCTTCTAAATAAACTCGAACATGTATTTTATTTTATCCTTTTCTTCTGTCATTTTGCAGAATATAGTACGAAACTTGTTGAAGTTCAACTATTTTTATGTTAAAACTCAATTTTTAATGAAAATCACAGAAATTTTTAAAAGGGGCCAATTGGCCACGCTGGTTGAGCCAATCAACTTCGAGTGAATAAAAGCGATTTCTCATGTTGAGAATAAAAATCCCCACGTTGTATTCAACTTCGACAGGATAAATTGGGCCTAAGTTTGTGAATGAAGGTCGTAGTACAAGAAATATTTAGCTTGCAAAATTTGACCAATTGTTGCCATAGGTCAAACTTTCTATTGTTTGTCCCTTAAAAGATGGAAAATGGCAACATTTCCAGAAACACTCATTTCGAGGAAATTGCAAGCTTTTGTGAATTGCCGTCTCTGCGGCACATCCTGGATGTGGCGTAGACGATCCTAAGGATTCGCTGGCTACAAATTATATAATACGAGGAATTGTCGCGCAGGACAAGGTCAAGAGCGGATAGATGTCGACATAAGGAAGCGTTAATGCAGGGCCGTAGCTACGGTAGGGCATTGTGGGGCAATGCCCTACCTTAAAATAATAATGCCCTTCCTTAAAAATACCAATACCATCAACATCCATCGGTACATTTTCCAAATTTTCTTTTATTTACAAAAAAGAAATGAATTTGAAGGATGGTCATCTCTCATCTGTCGCAAGTTGATATAAACGAGGGGTGTGTTCCTTAGAAAAGTTGTAGATAACAGGCGTGCTCAAGAAAATGAGATCTCAGAGGGCTCATTGTCAAAAACTGAGCAATCGAATCCAATATTTTGTTTCCTCAGTAACATTTCTGAATCCTGTTCACGAGACTGAGATTGCTGAGAGCTCTGAGATCTCATTTTTTCTGAACTCGCCTTATGTAATTTGTAATAATTTTTCTATAAACTACTTTTCCCAAGCCCATTTTGGGGACGTTTTTAACTTAAATATAGTTTTTTGTGTGAAAACAAAACGAATTACCCTAATAACAGGTTAAGAACACAACATTATGCTAAATATTGCCCTGCCACAAAATTTCTTTTTATAGGGAGATACCTTGAGTAAAATGTGTAGAAAATGCCTTTTTTTTAAATTAAGTCATACAAAGTTTCTACCACTCCCACCTTTAATAGGTAATTGGAAAGAAAGTAGTTCCTATTAAAACTAGCAAAATTTAACACTCTATTTTGTAAGCGATATTTAAGGACATTTAGGAAGTCATAAATTGAATATTTTTACGGCCTTTAAAATTGTTCTTAAGAAGGTGATTGAAAATAGTACTAATGCAAAGATCTAGCCCCAAAAATAACATTCATATAGGTTTTCCCATAATTTGGGGCAAGGATTTGAATCCCATAAAAAATGTCATTCAATTTTTTATTTTGCCGGTCTTAAGACCAAATGGGTGTTTTTGAAGGTTCGCAGATATAAGTAGCTAATTTTGAATGTATTCGATACCTGATGGTTCAGTGTAAAATATGTACGACTGGGAAGGACAAGGGAACATTAACTTTTTCTTAGCTGAATTTTTAATCTCTCTTAAAAAAGAGACCAATTTTAAAAATTCGCGCAAAACAAAATTCCCAACGATCAAATTTTTTTTTATACAATTTTAATTTGTTTTTATATGCTCAAAAGAGGAAGGAAGAAGAGGGCTAAACTAAATAATTTTTGAAGGATGCTCATTTTTTGCTTCAAAATTACTGAAATTTCATTTATCTTGAATTTTATATTCAAAAACTTATTTCATAAAAAATCGAGTCGAGAAAATGATTTGTGTCCTGCCCTGAACCGCAGTGTACCGGTATTTGCGTCTGTACGTCTGTGCGTCTATGCGTCTATGCGCCTATGCGTCAACTGTTCATCGATCTAGATGCTAGATCCTTATAGTGTTTATCTATTTGCTTCAAATTTGGTACAGAGCATTTTTTTGTGGTTTCCTGGAGGAAACAAACAAAATCCTAGATATAGTCTCTGAGAAAATTTGACATAAAACAACAACAAAATTTGAGAAATTCAAATATTTGTTGCACCTCATTTCGAAATGGAAGCACAATTTTTTTTTTTTTTTTATGTCAAATTTTCTCAGAGACTATATCTAGGATTTTGTTTAAAATTCGTACATTTTGCAATTGTCTTATTTTCGATTTTATTCTGTTATACACTTCTTTGATTATTGCTCGAACAATTTTGTTCTAATTTAGTAACACTTGTACTTTTTCCAAATACTAATATAACTCCATTTCGAAATTTTCAAACTAAAAAACCTCTTGAAAAAATTAGCTTGGTGGTTAGAAAAAAAATAGTCAAAGAAAAAATGTCCGTTGTGTAAACGATTTTTTTTGTGCGTTGTCAATTTACAATTTGCAACCAAAAATCGCAGTGAGACAGTTCTATGCAAAATAAAACACAAATGCTAAACGAAAATTTTTACCCAAAAGAATATCAGTGACGGTCAATGAAAAATTTAATTTTGTTATTGCTATTTTAAAAAAAAACTCATCCCTTCACAACATTTATTGTTATTGTTATAAAAACTTTAGACTAAATATGTTCAATGCCTACCTACGCCACAAAAGCAATTTCGTGCGATCCATGTCATAAGTATTTTTTTTTTTATTCTGCCCTACTTGTTTTCATCGCTGTCCTACCTTAAAATCAACTCTAGCTACGGCCCTGCGTTAATGGCATTGGTTAGTCACACTTTTAGGAAACCAAACGATGAAATTGCAAAGCAGTCCTTTGAATGGAATCCTCAGGGTGCACGGCGGATTGGAAGACCTAGAACAACATGGAAATCAACTGTCTTAGCAAAAGCAGAATCCCATAAGAAAGAAGTGGCCACACTTAAAATACCTTGCTACAGACCGTGAAGGATGAAGACGTTTCTTGTTGACGCTCTATGCCCCAACCGGACAGAGCCCGGCCCAGATTTTTCACCACCCTGGGCAAAATTAATATTAGCCACACCCTTTGTTATGACACCATGCAGAGATGGAGCGATTTTAAACCGAATAAAAAAAAAATAGGTTATCGTTCCGCCCGGTATGAATACGATGTGGTGGAAATTGTGGTATGATATTCATCATTCGCCAAAACTCGCCATTCATCAAAACTCGCCATATCCATGCCAGAAAAAACTCGTCATTACCAATGAAATCGCTCAATAACTTTTCAACTGAACTTTAAATATAACTTTCCTTCAAACCATACAAAATAGATTTAAAAATCTATGATTAGGTAAAAACAATTGTTTTCTAAGTACTCGCATTTAAAAGTTATTTAACAATTAAATTTGATTATGAAGAGTTTTTCTAAAATGTATATGACGAGTTTTGGTTCGCATCACCTCACATTAATATATGTTAATCTACTAGAGCTTCTAAACGAGTATATCTAATTTTATGAGTGTATGCTAGGTATGTTTACATACAGACAGCATTTTAATATTTTTTTCTTACCAAGCTAAAAATTTATCAAAATCGGTTCAGTAGTTTAGAAGATAATAATTGAAATATTTGTTACCTTCTGTTTAAATGGAAATAATTTTTTTAAATTTATTGAAAAAAACAGTAATTACAGTAGGGAGCAAAAATGAGTACATCTTTGTAACTCGAGCACTTATTGATGCATAACAACAGAAATAATAAAGAAAATTGAAAAAAAATTTGTCCATGTATTTATGTTCAATTCTCAATAAAACGGTATATACTAGTACATAACGGAAAGAGCAAGTTTAAGAAAAAAAACAAATAAAACAAAAATAAATTGCATGTATAGGTACTCAATTTTGCACCAAGCGTTAATCAGCAAAAATATCGAAATTTGCTGTTAGATTTGCAAGTTTTTGGTTATTTTATGACTTCCTACGGATGGGGATGCTCAACGAAAGGCTGAATTGCGAAGAGAGTATCGCTTAGCACATAAGATGGTCTATCGCTGTGTGAGACGTGACAAGAAGGTGAGGTTAGACGGTCTCGCAGAAAATGCGGAAAACGCTGCAAGAAGAGGAGATATGAGGGAATTGTACCAAATATCCAAGGAAGTTGTCGGGAAGAAAAGCAACACCAATAATCCTGTAATGGATGTGGATGGTACACTTTTGGTATCAATCGAGGATCAGCTGCGCAGGTGGAAGCATCGCTTTTGTGCCTTGCTCAATGAGGATTCTGTCGAGCTGAGTGCTGAAGTGCCCCAGCTTAACGAGATGCGTAGATCATATAGGGGTATTGACATCGAACCCCCTATAGTACTAGAAATTCAATCTTCGATAAATCTTCTCAAAAACAACAAAGCAGCTGGACTTGACGGTATACCAGCCGAGTTCCTGAAAGCTGACCCTGTCAGAACGGCTAGTATTCTACACCCGTTGATACAAGCTGTGTGGGAAAACGAAATCTATCCCAGCGACTGGAAGGATATGGTGTAATTGTTAAGTTGCCAAAGAAAGGTGATCTTAAGAATTGCAACAATTGGCGAGGTATTACAGTTATGTCCGTTTTTCCAAAATTAATGGCAACCATCATTCTGGAGCAGATAAAGGTTAGAATCGAGTCTACACTCAAGAGGCATCAAGCTGGTTTTCGGAGTGGGCGTCTTGTGTCGACCATATCAACACTCTGCGTATCGTTCTTGAGCAGTCTGTGGAGTTTCAATCACCACTTTACCTCATGTTCGTGGATTTTGAGAAGGCCTTTGACCGAGTCAACCGTGAATGTATAAGGAGATCACTTCTTGGTAGAGGAACTCCCCCAAAAATTGTTGCCATTATAAGAGAGTCCTATAACACGCAAGATGCTTTGTATTACACAATGGGCAGCTATCCGACTCTTTCGAAGTGCGGCAGGGTGTGAGACAGGGGAGATGTTCTATCGCCAATTCTCTTTCTACTGGCGATTGGACGATGCTTTGACGGCCAGCGTTGGAACAGCAAAGAGGCAGGGCATTCAATGGAGACCGTTTGAAAGGCTTAGCCACTTAGACTATGCTGATGATATATGTCTCTTGGCAAATAACATCAGCGGGCTGAACGGGATGTGTCGAGCTCTGAAGGTAAAAGGAGAGGCGAGTGGTCTTAAAATAAATAGCAAAAAGACAGAAATAATGCTCACAGGCCGCTCCACACATCAGCGTATTTTAATACAGGAGACGCCAGTTGAAGAGGTTGAACAATTTAACTACCTTCGAAGTATTGTTTCAGCAAATGGTGGTACTGATCTGGACGTTCAAAGTAGAATAAATAAAGCTCGCGCAGCCTTCGGTTCTCTCTCCCAAATTTGGAAATCATGTCAAATCTCCTTGCGCACAAAGTTGAGATTCTTCGAATCCAATGTCAAATCCGTGATGTTATATGCTTGCGAAACCTGGAAAGTCACGACTACCATCTCAAAGAAATTGCAGGCTTTTGTGAACCGTTGTCTACGCCATATTCTAAAAATTCGCTGGCCACAAATTATATCAAACGAGGAATTGTGGCGCAGGACAAGTCAAGAGCGGCTGGACGTTGACATAAGAAAGCGTAAATGGCAATGGATTGGTCACACACTGAGGAAACCAAACGATGAAATTGCAAAGCAGTCATTTGAATGGAATCATCAGGGTGAACGGCGGGTTGGAAGACCAAGAACAACATGGAAATCAACAGTTCTAGCAGAAGCAGACTCCCAGAGAAAGACGTGGCCACAGTTAAAATATCTAGGTATCTGCAGACCGTGAAGGATGGAAACGATTTGTTGGCGCCCTATGCCCCAACCGGGGTTACAGGACTTGATGAAGATTATGACTTCCTTTATCTTTTGTAGTTTGAGATACGTTTAATTGCGTAGGTTAGAACTTTTACCAGCGTACATATTTTAATAAATGAAATAAATAATTATAAAAATTTCATTGCTCTTTAAGATTATTAGGAAACTATCAAGACAGGTTGAGGATAGTATTGTAGTCATGGCAAAGAGTGGCTTCTCGACACAAATGATAGCTAAAAAGCTTAAAACAAGCCAATCGGTGGTCATAAAAGTCCCGAAAATACGAGTTATTGTTCCTAAAGCACAAGTCAAAGGCCGCAAAAAAATTTTGACGGATGCGGACGGCCTTCGCAGGATATTAGAAATGAAAAGGAACAAGTGTTTAACACCAAAGACCAAATCATGCTTCTTTAGCAATAAATAAGCCCGTAAGCCGAGGAACTGCAAGAAGAATCCTCAACGACATTGATGGTTATACGAACGAAAAACCAAATTACCGATAAAACAAGATGGCGGCTTTATGACAACAGGTTCAGTTGTGAAAAATGTGGTTTTAGGCTCGGGTGATGATATACTCTTTCGAGTTCCGAAGTCAAATTTGACCCTGGATTTTTTTCCCAGAGCACCATATTAACATTAAATTGGGTGGCGCAACAGCTCGTGGAGAACCAGGGCCTAGTGACTGACAACTCACAACCATTCTTGTGTGCGTGTTTGTTGGCAGGAATGGAGGGGACCAGTATACTCTTGGAGGATTTTCAGTTCCTCGCAAGAGGCAGTACCTCGAATAAAACATTTCTGTTTTTTGGTTGCACGGCTGGGAATCGAACCCACACCTTCGCCATGACAGTCCTACGCACTAACCATCATGCCACAGTGCACCATATATTGAAATCTAGCCCCGTACTATTTTGGGCGCGTAGTAAAAGTTTTTGCTAGAAACTACAGTCGCGGTCCGAAATGGAAGGAAGGTATTGTGGTAAACACATCGGGAAGGATGATGTACACAGTTAAATGCGACAGATTTACCTTAAGAAGTCACCAAAATCAGCTTAGACCCAGAAGTGTATCAAAGCCAAGCCACCAAGAACACCATACAATTTTACCAAATGCAATAACGTCTGGATATAGTATTCTCGACAATACAAACTGTATTCCGACTCGACCTTCAACATCGTCTGACGATAACTTTACCCAGCCAGAACAATCATCGAATTTAATCAACGAAAACTCCCAGCCTCAACCTTTACTTTCGTCTAATGATCGACATTTACAAACATCCTTATCTGAACTTCAGCTTGACATCCCGGAATCGACTCATGGAACAGATATTCCAGTAAACAATACTAATAATATTCTTATTAATTCCAGAAACACAAACAACGTTGCTGCACCGAGTTCCATCAGTCCAAGAAGGTCCAATCGTGTTCGAAAACCTCCAGAGAGATTGATTTACTGAAATATGAAAGGGGAAATGATGTAAATGTACCATCATCTGTAAAACGTCATCTGTAAACGTCATCATTATATTGGATATACATTCGTAACGTCTCAGTTGACTTAACCACTTCATTTAATAAGCACGCGCTTCTCGCGTCTACTACTTACTACTTATTTTAAAACTAATTGAATTTACTTGTCTGAATTAAAGTATTCTTTTATCTAATATATATGCAGCATTAGTTTTTCATTTAAATTATCGCTAAACATAACAGATACCATTGGACAGCTTTTCCAGCTGCAGTTGCAGCACTCTATTCCGTTCAGGACATTAGAAGGCTAGGTACGATTGTCATCTAACCTATGAGCCCAACAACTATCGTATCAGGGCGAAACACAATATTGAGTTGAGCTCATTTGAACTTATATAACTTGAGTTGTTTTTTATACTTTTTTTATTGAAAAAATAATTTTAAAACAAAAACTTTTGAACGAAATAGTTTTTTTTTCAATATTTCAAAGCTGTTTAGGTACCTTAGACCAGGAAAAATGGATCCCGAGGTAGAAAAAATTAATTCATGAAATATTAAAATTGGTATCAACCTAGAATTGAGCCCTCTACACTTCTACAGCATATCTAAAGTCCCCCAAAATCCCCGCATTGACTTTTTGTGTAGATGCATTTGAAGAGATGGAGAAGAGAAAAAGTTGGAAGTCTGAAATATTTGTTTTGCTAAAAACCTAATCATATCAACGGCGTATACATTGGGGACTGAAATCTGAATTCAGCAAAGGATTTTGGGCTCGTCTTGGATTCCTAAAATTATGAATCAATGCATCAATTTTATTGAAAAAATAATTAATACCTACCTATACTGCCGTGTTAAGAAGAAAAAACATATCTGTACTTTTTTATTTCTGGATGCATTTGTTTCATTCTTAAAGGAAATGATAAGTAATCAAATTATTAATTTTTGATCAAAAACTCATTTGTTTATATTTAATAGAAGTCTAGTTAAATAACTTTCATGTTAAGACTATCTGCCGTACCTGCAAGTAAATAATTTTCCTTTCCGCATCTACGAATATTTGTTTGGCAGTTACGTTTATTTTTCTTATGAAAAATGCAGATACGTCAATTTATCTTAAAAAAGCATGGTTTTTTGTACATACGTCATATTTCGTAAGCGCTTTAAACCACTAAAAAGGCAAGATAGTGATTTTATACTAAACAATAAAATACCTATAATAACCCCACCAGGATTTCAAAATTGGCTCTAACTCAAAACAGCCAAAATCTCAGTTACGTTTTTTTCTTCTTAACACGGCAGTATAATGGCACCTACCTATTTTTCAGAATTATTTTTTATAATGTTAAAAATCATTATGAGAAAAATATCTTTTTTCATAATTAATCAAAAAATAGTGGATATTGATTAAATAAAATAGATCTGAAAACAAAATATTTTACATAAGATGTAAAATAGTCCAGTCAACGAAGGAAAAAAAAAATAATGCAACAAATCATGCTCTCTGGGTTATTATATTTAATGTGGTAGGGTGTCTCCCAGGCATAACATACTTAAAGTCCCAGCCCAGAGCCGCGAGCTATAGCCAGGGAGGGGATGTTAAAGGTCCCCTTTTGTAATTTTTCGGGAATATTTTGAAACTAAGCGTTTGAGTGAAAAAGTGTACACTACAAAATGAAAGAATAATAAATTTCCTACAAAAAGATCATAATCATATTTCGTTAGGAGTGTAAAATTCAAAAAATTGAAAAACAATGTTACGTCTTACAGTAGTTTTGTAAATGTTTGCACTAAAGCTATCATTGCGTGGCCGCGATGAGATTGTAATCTTACGGTCGGCTCCTGGATTATAAGTACCATAGAGAGTATACAAATATCTTCTTTTTTTTTTAAACAACACACTGAAAATAGCAACAAATGCACAAAAACAACTATATTTAATGTTTTTTTTTTTAATGGGGTAAATATTCTACAAAATTATTGAAAGTATTTTTTTTTAAAACTCTTTCAGTATAAATAATTTGAAAGTTTAAAGATTTTCCTCAAATTTACAATTTGGCTGATATTTTGAGTTAGAGACTGTGCAAACCCCATGTATTTTGTATGAAAAATTTCAAGTGCTCGCTACTACGTGGGAACGTTAACCGGTTTCAATGAAATTTAACACACATTTTTACTTTCGATATAGGTAGGTACTACAAGGCAAGTTTTGGATTCGTGCAAAAAAAAAATTGACATAACAATCAAACATGATATTACGATGATAGAGAATACCAAAAAAGTGGGTGGCACAGTTCTGTATGTCTGTGTCTGTCTGTCTGTCTGTTCGTCTACAGCCTAAACGGCTCGATCGGTTTTCTTCAAACTTGGTACAAGTGGTTTTTGGTCACTATGCCCGTACACTTTTTCATTTTTTTTTTAGAACCAAAAATAATGGTAGGTATACCTTTTTGCCATACATTTTTTTTAGCAATTTTAAATACCTAATCATATTTTTCTCAAAAACGGCTTGACAACTTTTCTTAAAAAAATTCAATAAATTTATTTTAGTACAGGCTTCCTTTGGGTGGAAAACCATTTTTAAAAAATGGTTATTAATGGTAGGTACCTCCCAAAGAACCAGTTTTTTAATTTTTGATTTTCTTCAAAACGGTATGACCGATTTCAATTATTTTTTTTTTAAAAATATAAATAGTCTTGTGTACCAAATTTAAAAAAAAAAAAACATTTTTTGGATTTTTAAAAAAATGTTTCAAAATTCTTTTTGGAAAATCAAATATTTCGAAAACGACATGATAGATTTTTTGAAACTCGATATTTAAGAGTTTTTTAGTATACTCTACAATATTTAAAAAAGAATTTACAAAAAATAACGGTACCTTCCATACAAAAGTTTAAAAACCGCAAAGGAAAATATTTGTTTGCTTAAAAACGAACTACTATGATTTTGATTAAACTGTTTTCATAGAATTAGTACTAGAATTAGTACGATCTATTACCTGTCATAGAACGTATTTTTTTATTTTGAATTTTCTCGTTATCGGCAAAATTCAATATCTCAAAAACGGGTTGACAATTTTTTTCTTATGAAACATCATTTCAGGCAAACAAAACTCCGCTATTTATTTGCCCATTTTCTTGAGAAACAATATCCGTCTCTTGCATATTTGAGATTGCCTGGAACTTTTTTAAAATATCAATGCCTATTAAGCTCCTTTTTATATTGGCAAATTCCAGGGGGGGGGGGGGGGGGGGGGGGGGGGGCATGACCATCAAAAGAAGATGTCAAGAAAATAGCTTCATATACCTATACTTAATAGGTATATAATTCGGCCAGAGGTGGGCAGAGTGGGTCAAATCATGAACTCCGAAAAAAAAAGATGTATTTGTTGAAATTCATACTAAAGTTGAAAATATGGGTAAGTAGCGTGATATTTCCCCTGAGCCAGGAGGAGGCAATTGTCCCTCCTGCCCCCCTCCCCCAGGCGCCTATGTATCCTAATGCAACTGAACATTTCTATTATTAATGTTAGATACAAAAATTAACGCACTTAAACGACTCCATACTCAAAACACCTTGACGGATGCTTTGATTGATACGCTGTCTATGTCCTTATCGACGGAATGATCGTGGAAAATACAAACGAAATGCACGACTGGGTCGCACGTACTTGCTCTTATGTTCAAGACACTGCGGGCTTAAGAAAATTGTATATACAAATATCGTCGGTTCCAAAGGTAAAACTCACTAAGTGCAGAAAAAAAAGTTCAACAAAATGAGAATGAAATGCATTTTTTGAATGCAAAAAGCTCATTTTGCACGTTTTTTATATGGACATTGAAAGGTATACCCGGGAACTTTATTTAAAAATTTTCGGAAATTGAATTTTCAGCTTCAAAAAGTATGTTTCAGTCTAATTTCCTTCAAAAGTGTAAAATGTTAGTTAATGAGTTTTACCTTTGAACCGACGATATGGAAATTATGAGAGAAAATGTAGAGAAGCATGAAATACGACATTAAATTGGCTAAGGCAACTCTTTTGAAAGTTTGAGGTGAAAAAAAGATGCCATCTTAATTCTTGATTGAATATGATTGTATGGGAAAAACATTTTAAATCGTTGGAGCAGTTTTTTATAAAAATTATTTCTTATATAAAATTCTTAAAGCATTTTTATTATTTTATTATATTTCTGTGTATATAAAAACAAAATTTGAATTGAAAAAAAATTGTCAACCCGTTTTTGAGATATTGAATTTTGCCGATAACGAGAAAATTCAAAATAAAAAAAATACGTTCTATGACAGGTAATAGATCGTACTAATCTAGTATCTAATTCTATGAAAAACAGTTTAATCAAAATCATAGTAGTTCGTTTTTAAGCAAACAAATATTTTCCTTTGCGGTTTTTAAACTTTTGTATGGAAGGTACCGTTATTTTTGTAAATTCTTTTTTAAATATTGTAGAGTATACTAAAAAACTCTTAAATATCGAGTTTCAAAAAAAATCTATCATGTCGTTTTCGAAATATTTGATTTTCCAAATAAGAATTTGAAACATTTTTATAAAAATCCCAAAAAATGTTTTTTTTTTTTTTAAATTTGGTACACAAGACTATTTATATTTTTAAAAAAAAAAATAATTGAATCGGTCATACCGTTTGAAGAAAATCAAAAATTAAAAAACTGGTTCTTTGGGAGGTACCTACCATTAATAACCATTTTTAAAAAAGGTTATTAATGGTAGGTACCTCCCAAAGAACCAGTTTTTTAATTTTTGATTTTCTTCAAAACGGTATGACCGATTTCAATATTTTTTTTT